>JAWDGP010003406.1:327500-382500 GCA_033675545.1 Elysia crispata
TTCTGCAATCTTTCTTATTGTTTCCAGGTCTTTTTGTGATGTGAGAGAGATGCTCCGATTTTGCATCAAAATCGGAGCATCTATTTATATATATATTTATCTTTCTCTCTCTATGCTATACACTTTTTCTCTGTAATAATCCATTACATTGTCTGTTTTCTATGTTTCACCTTGGTAGATCGTAAAGCCTTCAGTAAATGCTCTTATGCAAATGCACTTGTCTCTCTCTCTCTGTCTATCTCTTCTCTCTCGACTCCTCTCTCTTTGTTTCTCTCTGGCCTCTCTCTCAGTACATCTGGCTCAATCGCTCTCTCCCTCTTTCTCTCTCTTTAAGCGCAATAACTCGTAAATCATTATTTCTTTATTTCTTTTATCTGAAAAAACCCTTCCACGTCTTTTTCTTACTTCTCTTTCCCTTCCCCTATCTTTGTGTCAAACTAGAGCACTCTCTGTCTATCTGATAACACCTTCTGCTCCAAAACCATTAAATATACAATATATATCATTATGAGTTCTGTTGTTCCACAGGACGCTATTATTTTATCACATACCATTCATCACAAAGCTGCGTGAGATAAACACATCTTTTCTTTGTGGGTAAACAGCAGCATCGATCATTCCAGCACTTGAGGCGGACTGATTAAACCCGGCAACAGATAAGATAACTTCTCCAAAATAGAATTTTAAACCTCATACAAGATTGTTCGCACTTTCCAAATCAATTAGTATCAATCGAATTTCCTAAGGAAAAGTGTGCTATAAAAAATGGTGATGTCTATAAATTATTGATATCGTATGCGATAACACCATTGTCATGATAGTTCTCAGACATCTGTTCCTATCTCGACAACTCATTTATTACATGGTGTCATGGTGTGGTAACGAAGTTGCCAAAGAGTGCAGTAGACAAGAAAAATAAACAAAGAAAAAAGTTTTGTGAAAATTGATGTGTGAATCTGTTTTTTTTTTTTTTGTTGTTGTTGTTTTTTTCTTCGATTCTTAAGAAACCCCGACACAGAATTAATTAAAAAGATTAAAGTATTTAGTAATAAAAAAATTAAAGAATAATGATCACAATGTATAAAGAAGAAGAAGAAGAAGAAGAAGAAGAAGAAGAAGAAGAAGAAGAAGAAGAAGAAGAAGAAGAAGAAGAAGAAGAAGAAGAAGAAGAAGAAGAAGAAGAAGAAGAAGAAGAAGAAGAAGAAGAAGAAGAAGAGCAACAACAACAACAAAAACAAAAACAACAACAAACACAACAACAACCCGATGAAAGTAAGGAATATAAATTGATTATTTTAAATTTCTATTTGCTCCTTAAATTTCCTTGTTAAATAAATCCCTCCCTCCCCTCTCTCACTCCCTAGCGCCTCTCTCTCTCTCTCTCTCCCTCTCTCCCTCTCTCTCTCTCTCCCTCTCTCTCTCTCTCCCTCTCTCTCTCTCTCCCTCTCTCTCTCCCCCTCTCTCTCTCTCTCCCTCTCCCTCTCCCTCTCCCTCTCTCTCCCTCTCTCTCCCTCTCTCTCTCTCTCTCTCTCTCTCTCTCTCTCTCTCTCTCTCTCTCTCTCTCTCTCTCTCTCTCTCTCTCTCTCTCTCTCTCTCTCTCTCTCTCTCCCTCTCTCTCTCCCTCTCTCTCTCTCTCTCTCTCTCTTTATTTATTTAATTTCATCTCCCTTTCTATATCTCTCTCATTCTTTTTTAAATGTTTTTCTCTTTCTTTCCCTCATAATTCCTGTTTCTCTCTGTACCTCTCCTTTTAAAGCTCTATCCGTTTTTTGTTTTATATTGCGGATTTTTTCTCATAAACAGGAAGACAAAAACTTTGTATCAAACCTATAAAACTTATTATCTACTCAACATTGGAAAATAGATTACATGTGTGGACATTACAAATGTTAAAAGATAACGGAGCATGTACTTTTATCTTTTAAATTATCCCCAAACCAACTTCCAGGCTCCGTAAAATTGCTGAACATGTAAATGTCGCAGAATTAAAATAGAAACGGTTTAAGTGTATAATAAATATTGAATTGTTTTTAACACGTTGCTAGACTTTTACGTAAAGGATGGAAGAATTGAACAGCTATTGAAAACATATTGAGCTCATTGTGTTACAATGTGCAGAAGTCCTAAGGTTATAAAAACAGTTGTGTGTACATCAGAGAAAAATCAGCGGTAGACCATAGTGACACTGCCGGGTAAACACTCAAACAACAGCACCGCCCTCAAGCAACTGAAAACTGATAAAATCAGAGTTGATCTACTTCGCTTTTTAGTTATTGTCAGGCATGGAGTGGCTTCAATACCAATGTGGTCTTCAACTCAGAGAAGGGGTGTCGGTGGTTCCGGGGTTAGAATGTCCGCTCTAGTATCTACAGCAACATGCTACGCGGGTTCGGACCTATAAAGACCTGGGGTGGGTTTGCGGTTTGATCTGTTTAGTTCAGCTCTGCCCTCGGGACAGGTAGTTGGGGATGGAGGAAAATCGTTCCTTGAGATCATCTTGGGGAATGGGCTGAATCAATCAAAATGGCATCCGAACAAAATGTTACACGATTATGGACCGTTAGGTTAGCCAGACATAAATGACTTGCCTCCCTTTCCAGCATATTGTTTCAGTAAATCATTCCCACGATAACATGAGCCGGCTTTGTTCGTCATGCGTTTTTGTTTTTTCAAGCGATAAGAATGATAAAAACGCTTTCCTCGACTTATTCACCGCACAATGAAACAAACAAACAATTTAACATTTTCCTCAATGTTGAAGTTATAGACTTGTACTGGCTTAAATCTTGACACCCACTTAGACCATTTTTACAGCACTGGCAGCCCAAACTGTTACCCTAATCTTCTCTTAAGAGAGGAAAATGGTGTCCGCTTTATCTTCGAAATTTCTCGAATATCAGTCTGGCCTGTTTCTTCCTGGAGCTAAATCATTGTATGTCAGGGAGATAAGCGCTGTATTCTCATACCACGATTCTTCATTCTTTCCAACACGCAACACAGAGAACACGTAGCGAAACAGCCGAGACTTTTTAACCACTTGAGTGTGGAAACAAAATCACTATAGCTATTGAAAATGGTAGATACAATTGGGTAAAAATTATGATTATGTATGGTATATTATAATTATTATAAATATTTATAACTTGAAAACTATTTATCAGAAGACAGCAAGCCTATACATTTTCTGAAAGTACAGAATATGAAGAAATTATATGGATTGACTGAAATTATGGGATGTTTCAGGGGAGAGAATCCAAAAAAATGTTGCCTTTGTGCAAAATTGCATAACATCATGCTAAAAGAGAACAGAAAGAGGGAAAAAGCAACCGGTAAGTGGAAACCAACTGAAATAACTCAACAACATATAAGAGAAGTATCTAATGTAACCCACCTATTGGACTGGTAGGTGTCTGGCTTTGTGGTAAGGTAGGAAGTATTCAGGACACATTGCTACCGGACAATGTTCGCACTGCCACACAGTTTTCTTGTTCTTGTTCAGATGATGCATTCACATTCTTCTAGTGCCATTCCCAATGTTCTGGATCTTACAGCGAGGAGGAGCTGGAAGATAACCATGTTGTGGAGGTGGGATCACTCTGTCTTGTGGAACTTCCTCTGCAGCAGCTGCCAGCTGAGTTTTAGATCGCCGTTTGCCGACCACCATCATTTGTTCAAGTGCACACATTGTGAATTGAAGCCTAGTTAGCTTAGGTGTTCCAACAAAGTGCTCATTGTATAGCAAATATGCATTCAGAACAGCCCTTCCATACAGTGCGAAGAAAAGTTTTGTTGTCCATTTGAGAGATCGCCTCTCACTCAAATACGCGTAGAGTCTAGCATCGTTCGTGACGACGCCTCCCATGGCTGAGTTGTACAAGACACTAGATCTTGGCCTCACTATGTCCTTCCCTCTTGAGTTTGTGGTTTGCTGCATTCCTGCAGTGGCCTTTGTAGATATTAGCACTGGTGGTTTTGGGTTGTCCTTGTAGGTAGTACAGAGTAGTGGACCCTTTCTCCGCTCAGAAACTTCACCCTTCCTCAAATTTTCTTTTAGCATTTGCTTCGGTAGTCCTTTTCTATTTGTCCTAACAGTCCCTGTAGCAGTGGTCGTATTTTCAAACAGGTCAATAAAGAGTTTGAGGGAAGAGAAATAATTGTCACATCCCAGGTGGTAGCCCTGATGCAGTAGGTCAGCTTCACGCATGAGTCGTTAGACGAGAGCATAGGTTGTACCCTCTTCAGCAGCTGCATCGTCATCATCATGTCTACCTTTGAAAACCTCAAAATTTGAGCTAAAATGTGATTCAGAGTCACAGACACACCACAACTTGATACCGAACCTGCTATGATGCTTGTTGGGCATGTACTGCCTCAAGTATGTAGTCTTTCCTCGGTATCCGACCATACTTTCATCAATTTCCATATTTTGATGGGGTATGTAGTTGTTCAGGAACTTTGCTTTCATGTGGTCTATAATAGGCTGCAATTTGTACAATTTGAAAGCTGGGTGGTCATTGGGGAGTGAGGGGGGGGGGGGGGAGAGAGCTCTGGTGTTGTCAGCAAAGTGGCGAAATTTCAATAATAAGCGATATCTGTCAACGTTGAAATGCTGTACAAACCAAGGAGTTGATTGGGATGGATTGCTGACGTCCCAGTAGGACTGAATTGTTGATTTCTATATGATCCCCATATTTCATCACAATGGAGAAAAATGCGTTGATTTCTTCTCTAGTGGTGTGGCCTTGCTTGATCCAAGCATGTACTCTCGATCTGCGTTTGAGACGTAAATATTCCTGGTTAGCCGACACCCAATGGTCAGCTTACCGATTTGTTTCATCAACCACCAAATCAACAAAAGTATCTGTGATAAGTACCTCTACATAGAGGTGTAGCACTAGTATTAGGTAGCTGTATCCTGTTTGGACCAGGAGCTGCGGCAAAAGGAATAGGAGGGGCTCTTCATCAGCTCCGAGGATTCTCATCCAAAGACCATGGCCGGCAGGACCCACGCTATTAGGTGGTGAAGCATCAATATCTGCTGGATCTATTTCTGAAATGTAAAAAAAAAAGAAGCACAAAATACAATCAGATTGGTAGGGCTATCTTCAGAAGTAAAAGCTAGCTTTCTAGAAGAGTAGATCTACATTAGGTCTAAATTCTAGATCTAGAGCTAGCTCTTATATTCTTATATATCAATAGATTTCAGTTGCTAAATCACAATATTCCAACCTCAATGCCATTCAGTCATCACAGGGCTTTCATTTTACAACACTAATGGAACGCTAAGTCTGCCCAAATTGGCTAAATCAAGCAAGAAAAAAAAAACAAAACAAAAACAAAAACAAAAAAAAAACAAAAAAAAAAAAAACCGATGTATTACGTTCATCATTGTCAGCTTCACACGAAGAAATTTCATCATCACTTGTGTCATACACTTCAGCCTCCGAATCACTCATAATGTTCTCAAAATCGATAAAATCCTTTGTAAAAAACTCACTGAAACCGTCCACATACGATAGCGGTCGCCATTTTGCTCGAGTAATTTGCCAGATTTTTCCGCAGCGGTCTTTCAAAAACTCATATAATTCACGGACGAGTTCGTCCGCACCGCATTTGAGCCCGGGATGAAAACGTCACCGTAACGTAGTGAACAAACCTTTGCATGTTAGAGTTATAGTAATCTATTTCTTTTGACTCTTGGGCATTGTTAGGACAGAATTGTAATCAGAAAGCACTTAGAATTCAGCCTTCAGGCCTACACAACAAAAAAAAATTATCTAACTGTCCAAACTCTGACAATTAGTTAAATGATAATTATAGCCCACTCTTATACTTACTACAAACGTTGGTTCACTTCGGCGACCTGGCCTGTTATATGTATTTTAGGAATCCTCGGTAACAGTAGATTGAGAACGTTAGCAAAACTATAAATGTCATTAGTGAGAACTATGGTCCACGACTTGTCCACAAGTTTTTAGTTGACCAAGACAGAAAGACCAGTGTTCCGTCAGGTGAAATAGGGCAGCTTTTATAACGTATCGAAATTCTCAATTAACGTTTCTACATCTCCGTTACATCCCAAAGTTCGGTCTTGTGGTTGAATGAACAGATAAATAGTTGAAATAGATTTTTTCCAAAATAGATAGATAGGTAGATAGATAGAAAGATAGATAGATAGATAGATAGATAGATAGATAGATAGATAGATAGATAGATAGATAGATAGATAGATAGATAGATAGATAGATAGATAGATAGACAAACATATGCATGGATAGAAAGATAAATAGACAGACATGTATAGATAAACAGATAGATAGAGAGATAGATAAATAGATAAATTACAGTTTCATAGTATTACATGCATACATATATCGGTAGGTGGAAATGTAGATGGATGGATGGATGGATAGATAGATAGAGAGAGAGATAGATAAATAGACAGACTGATACATTATAAGTACATGCATGCATACATACATACAAAGATACATACACACATAAACATATACATGCATACATATACAGACATGGAAATGTAGATAGATATATAGATAGATAGATAGATGGATAGATGAAATATCACCGAATAGATAAACATGCATTTATAATTCTGCAATGTTAAAGCACTGAGTAATTTTTATACTTTAGAAACTTATTTTTTACATTATGATAATAATTCACTTTTCTTTTTAATAAGGTAAATTGTTTATACAGGAATAAGCCTTTTGAAAGCCGATTGTATGAATACAGCGTGGATTTTTTTTTTTTTTTTTTGTGATATGCCTTGTAAAGCACGTAGTTTTGATTTGAGATTTGAAGAAAAAAAACAAACAAAAAAAAACAGCAAAAAATTCGCTAACGTGATGTGTTTATTTTGTATATAAAAAAACCAACTGTATACCAGTTTCAAAATGCTGGATTTTTCTTTCCACATGTCTTGTATCTCATTGTGCAGTTAATTTATATTTCCTTCAAAAATGGAGATTAGACTGATAAATATTTATATTCTCTAAATAAAAAAAAATGTGTCAAATGTATTTTTGATAATATTAAGCAAGAATATAATTAACAAAATTATAAGCTGACAAGTTTCTTTAGAATTTCTAGAATACAACTTTTCAACTTTAGGGAGTATGTATCCACTTTTCAACATAGTTAGCATCATTTTCTACAAGAACTGTTTATTAAAAACCTCAAGTTTCTTATTATACCGGTATGACTCATACACTTATTTTAACCTCTTTGAAAAAAAAAAAAATTCTTACCGCATACTAAATACCTGTGGCATATCTGATTTCCAAGAGATTCGCTCTGAAAGATTATTCGGAAGACAAAGGGGAGGTAAACCATCTTCGAGAGCTCAATGGCACCAAGAGTCTTCCTCATCCAACTGAGTGTGACACTATCTCAGAAAACTCTCCACTCAGGAACGTCGGCCTTCACGCCTGTGATAACAGATAATAAAACTGTACACAACAAATCAACATCTACACTTTGGCTTTGTCTACGTGATGTAATTCAAAAAATATTATCGTTCGTGGCTGAACTTGCATTGTACAATTCTCAATGATTTTTATTAATTGCTTTTTTAAGGATGGTGGAGGGGTGTCCATGAACCAAGATAAAGAGAGCTCGAGAAACTGGCTAGATTTGACGATTAGGTTCCAAATTGAAGATACTGTTAAACGTTCTTGTTTTTCATCGAGGACATTAAAATTACCACAAGACTTAGATCACAATACTCGAGGGCGGAGATTGTAACTATTTCATGACTTTGTTTTGAATAATTTGACAATACACGTATAAAGTAGTGATCCTACAGTGCTGCCAAATAGACACACAAAAAACTGGTTGTCATTAATTTTATTTCTTTCAAGAAAGTTCAGTTTCTGGCAGAATGATTTTCTGAAACTTCTTTCTTTCCACTTTCTTTTCATACTTTTTTAAACAATAAATCTTGCCCGCCGTGTTGTTTTCTTTTTTTTCACCTTCCATCATTTTCATAAATAACTTTGGCCTTGAGCTTCCTCTACTCACATTTAAGTTTATTGGGCAAAAGTTTGTACCTGCTCTGAACAAGTCCTTCCCTAGCAGTACTCACCTTATGCTTCATGTTCAAAGAGAAGATGAAGGGCCTCTTTACATCTGATATAGAGAAACTCACCTTCTTAAAGAATCGAAACAAGTCAAAGCCAGGCCCAGCCTCTTTCATGCTTTCCCTCCTTCTGTCTTTTGTCATTACAACTTTCCTCCTTCCAGATTATATAGGAAAATTCAGGGTATTTAATTCTCATACTAGCAGATCTTGATAAAGGACAGTGGAAGAATAAAAAAAAATGAACAAAACAAAAGGGGAGGGGCAGAATGAGGGAATATGAAGAGCTTTTTCTTTGCACCGTTACAAAACTGTCTACAGCAAACGATAGCAGCCAGACATCCATTGCTGATTGACTGTTTGACAATAATATTTTGTTGCTTTCGTTTTTTTAACTGATGGTTGTGTAACTCAATGATTAATTTATCTATTTATTAAAAAATTGGTATGCCAAACAATTCGGTTTGTAAAGCGCTAGACTAGTAGTTTGGTAGTCCTAGGTTTGATTCCTGGCTGGGTAAATCTGGTGTAGAGATCAAATTCCATGTAACCAGCCCTGTACCTGGCTTGATGGTAAACCGCCCGATCTGGAAACAAATGTTTCAAAAATATTCTTTGGGGAAACTTCAGGAAGGTTATTCTAGCCCCAGAACCCTTGTTTTATTTACTTATCTCAATTAGAAGATTGAAATATACGCAAAGAATATAAAACCCTTCTAAGGGTAATTCTTTTTGTAAAACTATACATATTTGAGGCTGGATCTCTTGGTTCTCAGCATTACACCATTATCAAAAGACAAATAATTTTCTGAATATTTTTCTCGTGGATAAGAACATTTCGTTTTTTTTATCTATTTATTTATTTATTTTTATGTTTTGTTTTCCTTTTCCTTTGCTCTATCTTTTTCTTAATTTAATTTTTTTTTTTTTGGTTTATTTTTTGTTCCTGATGATGGTCGGTGGAGGATTTTGTTGTTCTTTTCCTCTTGTTTTTTGTTGTTATTGTCGCTGTTGCTGTTATTGTTGTTGTTGCTCTACCAGGAAGCATCAGGGCTTCGTGCACACAATATTTTCTCTTGGCGTCAGCAACAACACTCTAGAAATAGAAAGGAAAACAAAAAGCAAAGTGTGGTGAAGAAAAAACAAGATGGGTGGCGACATAAGATCAGAATCAGATCCTGAGAAGTGTGGCTCTGAATAAACATGCTATATCTTCCATTTTCTGCCATCGTATTTCTTTCTTTGTTTCTGAGCTCTTTAGCTCCGAATATGTTCAACTCAAGCATTATTTTTCAACCTCCACTCTTATTTGCCACTTCCTCTCTTTTTCCTCTTCTCCCCTCTTAGATGATTTCTTCATCTGTCGCTGTCTCTCTGTCTCTCTCTCTCTCTCTCTCTCTCTCTCTCTCTCTCTCTCTCTCTCTCTCTCTCTCTCTCTCTCTCTCTCTCTCTCTCTCTCTCTCTCTCTCTCTCTCTGTCTATCTATCTATCTATCTATCTATCTATCTTTCTATCCATCTATCTATCCATCTATCTATCTATCTTTCTACCCATCTATCTATCTATCTATCTCTATATCTATCTATCTATCTATCTCTCTATCTATCTATCTATCTCTCTCTTTTTTTCCTCTACCCCTTGCTTTGTACACCTTCCTATCTCTCTATCTGTCTTTCTATCTATCTATCTATCTATCTATCTATCTATCTATCTCTATCTCTCTTTTTTTTCCTCTACCCCCTTGCTTTGTACACCTTCCTATATATCTATCAGTCTATCTATCAATCTATCCATCTATCTAATTATATATCTCTTTTTTCTCTTAATACCTTTTCTTTCTTCTTCTCTTTCCCTTTTTTCATCGCCCCTCCCATTTCTTCGCCCCTCTTTCAATCAAGCCATAGGCTTTACGGACGCCCCTCCTCTTAGCCCTCACCACAACCATCCACTTAAGATCTTCCTGCGTCATCAGCCCAGGGCAACCAGCCAGCTCATTGCCTGATTTCAGAGACTATGCTCTTCACTTCGCCTAAGTTTCCTAGAGTTATGGATTTCAGGGCGTGCGTAAACACTTCTCTACTTGCCGAGATGCATCGGGTGTGTAAACACTTCCAGAGCTGTTTACTGTCGCCCCGGAGGTGCTATATCTCGCCGCTATCTGGCAGCCGATGGTGAGAGAGTAGCGCCATCTCTGGGACACCTGTTCTGAAGGCAGACGCCACCGACAGGGGGAGCAACTAGAGATTCAGAGGGATCTCAGTCTCAGGCTCATCCTCCACTCTTGGCCAGGACTCCACACCGGGATATTGCGTGGCTGTGTGGAGAGGGTGGGTCGGTCTGGGAGGAGGGAGGGAAACTTTCTGGAAAATCGTTTTAATGTATATAAGTTTCTTCAAATAATCCTTTTTTACTGGTTTTCTCTCTAAACCAAATCAGAGAAGTACTCCGGAGTTTTAAATTCAAGACTCTTGAAGCTTTAATCTAAATCAGAACACAAAATAATCCAACCGTTCCTCAATCGGCTCGAGACAATTATCGAAACCCGATTTCGCTCGATGTTCCGAACTAGATACAACAGAGCGAGCAGAACTTTAAAAACTAAACTATGAATTGCGTGCTTCGGTGTGAAAATTGTTGTAGCAATAGATCCTTGCAATTCGTTGCATGGGGTTTTAGCTGAACCATCAGCGTCCATTGGTCTGAGAGCTCTGAATCATGGGAGACAACTAGTTCTTTAGTTTCGCTTTTCATCAACATATATGGATTCAAGTCTCTCCGAAATTGTTCGATGTTTCCACAGTTCATTTCAGAGTATGTGCCATGTGGGGGAGGAGGGGGGGGGGTGCGATAATTTTTTTTTTCGAATTTTCTAGAGAACAGTAGTATTCTCCACAGGTTTTCTATGCGAGCGGCGTGTTCGAGTTAAAAAATTTATGCTTGTTTGATTGTTTTTCATTAGATAAAATACCCATCACTGTCTTTTCAGTTAATTAAGACTCAGCTCCTTAACAAGTGTTCAAGAATCGTTCTCATGCTAACATAATTATGTTATACTTGTTTACAGGCGTCGTCACAATTATAAATCGAAGTTTCGAATCCCACAAAGAGAGAAATAGACCATTTTAACTTAATGCTCGTTTCGAATCGATTCTGACTTATACAGTCAGAACGGGCGCTTGCTAATGTCTTGCTTTTAATTTGGTCTGTATACCATTTCCATTTCCTGTCGTAAAGATACAAACTTCCCAACTTTTGAGACCTGAAAGAGAGCACAAGCCCTATAGCAACCGTCAGTCATTAATGGCCTGACAACTCACGCATTTGGGAGCCACGTTTGTGATGTCCAGACCCCGGGCTATTTAGAGAGGGTGAGTCAAGTCGAGCTGTCTGACCTGGGAGCTGTAGCATTACTCCTTCACCTGTGCGTTTACAGTATTTGTTTTCACAACATGAGTGTAGCTGCTCTGGTAACCATTACAGTTGGATACATTGATTATACTAGCTCAGTTATTCCGAAGAATATGCGCACAGGGTGATTTAGCGCTATTTCATTTAATGAAATAGGTTGTTACAGGGACTTTCCACTAGACTTGCAGCCACTCTGCCATTCAGAATGTTTTGGTCTGAAGTGGTCGCCATTTATTAGTATATATTTTGTTTAGGGAAAAGGTTTCAATTTTTAAAATGTTGCCAGAACATAAACAAGACTTATAATTCTGTGTGTTACTTATCTCATCAAACTCGTAGCTAGAATTCTTAAACCTAGATTTTTAGGTTTAAATCAGTAATTATTGAAAGGATTTTCATTGACCGCGTAATTTGCTAATTCAAATAAAAAAATTTAAAGCAGCTATACTTATCCTCTGTTTAGCGCGGATAGTTTAGATAAGAGAACACTCAAAGGTTCCAAATCATACGGAGATATTATCCGCTACCGATCATTCCATAACACAACTCTAGGGGTTACCAAGATAAACGCGCAGCGAAACATTTCCAGTTAACTAGAGAAAAAATGTAAACATCAGCCTCTGATGCAAGATGGCAGCGTGTGTAGGAGCAGACGTGAGCCAAACTAACTCACGTCTGATGAGGTCTCGCCACAGGCGACCCATGTCAAGACTGGCCGGTGAGACGTGGTTACGCCACCAGGGTGAAACCCAACCCTGACACCATAAACTCCACCAGACGAGCCGCTTAGCGTAACAGGCCTGGATGATGCTAGCTGTGGTTCTCGTTTGGTTTGTCAGTGTGACCGGCTAACAGCTGGACACAGTCTAAACAAAGCTGGATGGATATAATTATTTCGCATTGCCCCCATACATTAATTTCAAACTCTTCATAATACGAACAAAATATTTCGTCAACATATTTTCCCTTAAGAATTCCCCCGAAGCGAAGTTCAGCAAGCTACAGGTAGTTTTCATTATCACTAAGCAATATTTAGTATATATTGAATAAGTGATTTGTAACAATTTAAGTAAAAGGTAGTCATTACTGGCCTATGCTCGTTGGTTTTCATGTGAATAATTAAAGAATTATAGTAGCTTGAATTGGTCCGAGTACAGAAAGCCATAGGGTGACTATGCATGTTTTCACACAATGGAGAGCTGGTGCGTCATTGACATCAATGGGAGACAACTTTATGTGTCAGTAACTGACCATTCGGGTCAAAACAAAATAGTTGGAAGAAATCGATGCCAATATTTGGAAATGAAGGGTGTGTGTGTGTATTGAAGAGAGAAAGAGAACGAGAGATACACACCGGTAGAGAATTTTGGTGAAGGAGGTGGGAGAAGAGAGGGGGGGGGGAGCAGCAGTAAATGATAATGGTGGGGCTAAGAACAAAAACAAATGCAAATAAATACAATTAATAAAAGAAACTTTTCTACATAATATCACACAAGTAATGATGTACACATTTGCAAACATCCATCTCCCACCCCCCTCCCACTCATACACACACATATATCCTTTTTTTCTTACTTCACGTATTAAAAAGATGATTGTAAGAACTACCTATGACAACAACTTTCCAACATTCATTTTTCTGAATATATATTTTTTCGAACTTGATCTTTTCCACCCCACTTTTTTCTTTTTCCCTTCCCCACTGAGTCCGATTGGAAGATAGCCTAGATCTAGTTCCTTCTCCCTCCCCGAGCTGATGCTCACGGCATGGGCCAGCAATAACAGGTCTAGATTGACAGACCCAGTCAGCGGTGAGCCAGATAACGGGGCGGTGGCCCCCTGTGGCGTGCAAGATCAGGTCACGCTCACGCCAGATAAGCACACCTGGTTGGTTCTGGAATGACGAGATGCTGTGTCGGGTGATTACACCAACAACTTTCATCAATGGCTGGATGAGCTGGTCGGATTTAAGGTCAGAAAAGGACTCCATCGGTATTTTCTCCGTTCGTTTAAAATTCTTTTGCCTCGGTTTATCAGTAGATTCATTCTATAGAACTTTGGGATTGGTCCGTTTGAAAATTCTTTTTCGATCTTTGAAACGTTGTTAGATTTATCTGTCCACGTTTGATTCCTTCCATTTCATCTGCCTTTAATTTTCTTCTTTGAAATTAATCTTTCTATATTTCTAACAGTCTATCTAGCTAAAATCTATCTAACTATATGTGCCTATCTTTTTTAAACAATCTATATATCTCTAGTATCTATTTGTCAACCTATATTTATCTATCTACCTATATACCTGAGTGTCTCTTTGTTTATCTATGTATCTGTCCAGGTATAACTGCCTCTTGGTCAAGTTTGTATATTTATATCCACTTATCTATCGAGCCATCTATCTACGTATCTGGCTATTATTATATATTTCTTTTATTTTTATAAACATGATGTATATATTATCCGTCAATCTATCTACAGTAAGCCTGTTGTTCAAATATCATTTTTTTTTTTTATTTTCAAGAGATCCTTTTATTCTTTCCCTTATATTATCAAAACAAAACAAAAAAGGGGAAAAGAAACTAAATCAACTTATCTTCCTATTGCTCTCTCTCTCACTCTCTCTCTCTCTCTCTCTCTCTCTCTCTCTCTCTCTCTCTCTCTCTCTCTCTCTCTCTCTCTCTCTCTCCCTCTCTCTCGTTCTCTTTTTCTTCCTCAACAAGTAAAGCAGCAATTTAAGAACTCTTACTAACCTGAAATGTCCCATTTGGTGCTGTTGACTTAACCACCAGACTCCTGTCAATTCAGTCTCCTGTTTGCTGGAACTCACCCCGTGGCTACTAACTGTGGCTGTGGTGGGTACGGACAGCCTGAGAGAGAGAGAGAGAGAGAGAGAGAGAGAGAGAGAGAGAGAGAGAGAGAGAGAGAGAGAGAGAGAGAGAGAGAGAGAGAGAGAGAGAGAGAGAAAGAGGGAGAGAGAGAGGGAGAGAGAGAGAGAGAGGGAGAGTGAGAGAGAGAGAGGGAGAGTGAGAGAGAGAGAGAGAAGATTCTCCAGGGCTAACAGACAGAGAAGAAGGAAATTCTTTGCTAGTAACAACAAGAGTCTTGCCACAGGCTCCCCATTGCTGCTCTAATCTCCATCTCCGATTGTATCTTTGTTGCTTCTTCGTTCTTGTCTGATTGAGGCAGAGGTAAGGGAAGGACAGCAAATTGGAGCCCATTCTCTCTACACCTTTTATCTCTTTAAATCTAAAGATCTTAAAAAACATTAAACGCTTTTAGACAATTTTTTTTTACTTCTCCCTTTACAGCTTTTAACTAGATTTATTTTTTTAAGTTCGCAAATAAGCTAAGTAGCCAAGTAGTTATATTTGGTACTTCCAAGGTTAGTTTGGGCTATCTGGGATTAAGGTCAGATCTCTTCTAACAAGCAGTACTCTTGGCCTGACGGAGGGCCGCCGTTTCAGGCTAAGAGCTTTCGGGAATCAACGTAGAGAGTCTTAAGAGATACTGGAGGAACGTGAAATAAATAATTTTTAACGCATTATCTATAACTCTCTCTCGCTCTCTATCTCTCTCTATCTTTCTCTCTTTATCTTTCTATCTCTCTTTCTCTATCTATCTCTCTCTATCTCTCTATCTATCTCTCTCTATCTCTCTATCTATCTATCTATTTATCTATCTATCTATCTAGTTCTCTCTCTCTCTCTCTCTCTCTCTATATATATATATATATATATATATATATATATATTTATCTATCTATTTATCTATCTATCTATCTCTCTCTCTCTCTCTCTCTCTCTCTCTCTCTCGCTCTCTTAACCCATCTACACATCTATCTGCACTTCTATTTCTCTATCGAACAATCCATCAGTCTATGTATCTTTATATTACCCTCTCTTGTCATCAATCTTTCATCCATCCCTCATAATAAATTTGGCTCTCACCTCCTCCTCCCCCCCTCCCCGGAACCCTTAATCAATCTCCTCCATCAAGAGCCCCGAGCCGGGATACATGTTCTGAGCTTGTTTTGGCAGGGAGATTAGGCGTAAAACCATTAGCGTTTGACCAGGCCCAAGGCATGTGAGTCGATGAAGCCGTACTGGGTGAGCGATGGCCCTGCAGAGGCGCGTGCAGAGAGTGTGAGTACCGCAGGAAAACTGGCACGATCTCTGCTGGGCCACTGGGTGAGTCCGATTTGGGTAATTTTAGTGCTACTCATCTCTGTCATTAGTTATGACCTATGACCTCTTAGTCCTCTTAATGTTTCTGAGTACTCTCCGGTCGACTTTCACGACCCCCCCCCCCTAACTTTACAAATTCCGCCCCGCAAAATGAAACGCATGCGATTCTGTTAGTTTTATTCGCCTTTTCAGTTTGACTTTATCTATACTCGGTTATGATTTTATTTTCCTTTTATGTAATTTCTCTTTCCTTGCACTAAATCATTCTCATTCTATATCTCTCTTTTTCTTTCTTTTTCCTTCTCTCTCTCTCTCTCTCTCTCTCTATATATATATATATATATATATATATATATTTCTCCCTCTCTTTCTCTCAGACACTAGCACATTGTCCGTCTCCTACTTATAGAATTATCAATTTTTCTGTTTCTTTTTCACTCGTCCAAACCTTTTTTTTTCCTCCTTATCCATTTATCCATAAAGACATTATGCTTTAGTAAAGAATGTCATGTATACTTAATTCCGGCATTGACTTTGAGCCACAAGGTGATGTGGGCAGGAAATGATCCCAACTAATTAATTGACCTCAAAAGTCAAGGCCAGAACAATTTCGCAGATATTCATTCGGGTTTTCAAAATATTAGAATGTTCAGAGTACCACAGGTTTCGGTTATTTCGTTTTGAACATCTTTAGCTGGCTGATAATTTAATGTTTCCAATTAGTTTTTGTCAATTTTAATCTTAAGTTTGTATCAATTTTCCTTGAAGTTTTTAAATTTGAGGATTATAGATTTGTGCACAAAAAAATTGAAGGTTTTTATCACAGAGCAGGTGCTCTGGTCTGATAGTTTGAAATCAGTAAAACTCTTGATTTTGCCAACTGTGGAAAAATTGCTCTCCGTGGGGCAAAGAGTAATTTTTATTCAATCAATTTATTTCTAAATAGGTCTAGATTTTTGTGGTTATCAAGGCAATGAAAGATAAATTCATGCTATGTCTCCAAAAGCCAAGATTAAGGTCTAGGTTTTACTCGCATTTTTTCTTCTCTTATTTTATTTTGATTTTTTTTTTTTTTTTTTTAGGACTAAAAGTATGGGTGGAGGAGGGGGAAGGGAATTTAGGTGTGTTGTGGACTTACGTTGATCGGAAATTTCAGCTTCCACAATTCCTCTCGATTTTCATTCTCATGGTTCGCTTATTGCAGACTTTGGTGTGAGTCTCGGCATGCCTAGAAGTCCTCATGTTGTTCTCTATAATGATTATAAAAGTTCAACGACTCCTAACGTTTTTACCCAGTTTACTTAGCTTACATCACGAAAGACGATGTCTTGAAACATCACTTTTTCAGTCTTAAATACTGTGCTAGCATCTCAGTATTGCTGGTTCGGATGCAGCCATGACTTTCATTATATCACGATCCACGCTCCCCTCAGTCTCAGGGCATGTTTGTAAACCACAAGACCACCTCAGCGGTCTGGGCCTCCGCTCAGCTACCTCTGCGCATGCGCATGCGTTGTTTAGAACAGTTTCGTAACGCCCCATTTAAAGCTGTTAGTCCTGACATCCGAACATAATCCTCTGTGTCATCCATGGTGTTTTCTCCCCAGATCCTAGACTGACCCCTGCCGTGCGGCCAGACCAGCAGGGCACGAGTGCTGACCAACACTGACCAGGGCAGGAAGACCCTGAAGGCCCGTGGTAGCACCGTCTCCGCAACGGTAACTGGACACCCAGCACCAGATTCTAGATCTGCCGGTATTTTTTCGTGGTAAATGCCTGAGAGATGCTGTTTTACGGTTATTTACGTGCAGGCCAAACCCTGTTTACATAATTATGACGTTTATGAGAGTCGGTAATTAAGTTTTCTTGTTGCTTGTTTATTTTTTTCCGTTATTATTTTTTTTTCTTTCTAAGAACGATGGTCTCTCAATATATTTGACGTGTTTGTTATTCTACCGGCTTGTCAAGTGCAGCCGTAAGCTGAATAACTAGGCTATGACTTTAAAATCCTGCGAGAAAATCTGAGTCACAGGCAGAAGATTAATGTGATACATTGAAACTGAATTTCAAGGTTGCAGTTTGTTGGTGGTGGTGCTGGTGATCGTGGTTGCACTTGCTTTTTGTTGTTTAAGTTATTGTTATCAATTTTTTAACCTCCATAGGCACGAAAGTTCGATACTGCTTAAGCATTTCTGACATAAAAGGTTATGAATACTTTTACAGAGTTCATAAAGAAAAGGTAATGTGACCATAAGAGTTATATAAGAAACGACAGAGAGAGAAATATATATAAATAAAAACATGTAGATAAATTGATAGACAGTCAGAAATATAGAGAGGCAAATTGATAGAAAGAGGAGAGAGAGAAAAAAAGAGAGAGGAAGAGAGAGATAAAAAGAGAGAGGGAGAGAGAGAGAGAGAGAGAGAGAGAGAGAGAGAGAGAGAGAGAGAGAGAGAGAGAGAGAGACAAAGAATGAAAGAAAAAAAAACAGTTAGTAATTAGAAAAAAATCAGGAATCAATCTTGACTGCTATTAGGAATTGATTATGTGGAGACTAGAATGATAATGGAGGATGGAGACAAGAATGATAATGAAGGACAAGAATGATAATGGAGGATGGAGACAAGAATGATAATGGAGGATGGAGACAAGAATGATAATGGAGGATGGAGACAAGAATGATAATGAAGGATGGAGACAAGAATGATAATGGAGGATGGAGACAAGAATGATAATGGAGGATGGAGACAAGAATGATAATGAAGGACAAGAATGATAATGGAGGATGGAGACAAGAAAGATAATGAAGGATGGAGACAAGAATGATAATGGAGGATGGAGACAAGAAAGATAATGAAGGACAAGAATGATAATGGAGGATGGAGACAAGAATGATAATGGAGGATGGAGACAAGAATGATAATGGAGGATGGAGACAAGAATGATAATGAAGGATGGAGACAAGAATGATAATGAAGGATGGAGACAAGAATGATAATGGAGGATGGAGACAAGAATGATAATGGAGGATGGAGACAAGAAAGATAATGAAGGACAAGAATGATAATGGAGGATGGAGACAAGAAAGATAATGAAGGATGGAGACAAGAATGATAATGGAGGATGGAGACAAGAATGATAATGGAGGATGGAGACAAGAATGATAATGGAGGATGGAGACAAGAATGATAATGAAGGATGGAGACAAGAATGATAATGAAGGATGGAGACAAGAATGATAATGGAGGATGGAGACAAGAATGATAATGAAGGACAAGAATGATAATGGAGGATGGAGACAAGAATGATAATGGAGGATGGAGAAAAGAATGATAATGAAGGACAAGAATGATAATGGAGGATGGAGACAAGAATGATAATGGAGGATTGAGACAAGAATGATAATGAAGGACAAGAATGATAATGGAGGATGGAGACAAGAATGATAATGGAGGATGGAGACAAGAATGATAATGGAGGATGGAGACAAGAATGATAATGAAGGACAAGAATGATAATGGAGGATGGAGACAAGAATGATAATGAAGGATGGAGACAAGAATTATAATGAAGGATGGAGACAAGAATGATAATGGAGGATGGAGACAAGAATGATAATGGAGGATGGAGACAAGAATGATAATGGAGGATGGAGACAAGAATGATAATGAAGGATGGAGACAAGAATGATAATGAAGGATGGAGACAAGAATTATAATGAAGGATGGAGACAAGAATGATAATGGAGGATGGAGACAAGAATGATAATGAAGGACAAGAATGATAATGGAGGATGGAGACAAGAATTATAATGAAGGATGGAGACAAGAATGATAATGAAGGATGGAGACAAGAATGATAATGAAGGATGGAGACAAGAATGATAATGAAGGATGGAGACAAGAATGATAATGAAGGATGAAGACAAGAATGATAATGAAGGATGGAGACAAGAATGATAATGAAAGATGGAGACAAGAATTATAATGAAGGACAAAAGAGAAGGCTATCGCTGCTATAGAGGGTGATGATGAGAGGGTATAGTTATCAATGAGAGATAAAGATGACCCTGCTGAAAAAAATCTCTTATACAGGTATGTCGGTCGATGATAATGATGATGATGATGAGGGTGGACGTGGAAGATGTTTTAAAAAAAGATGGTAATGATGATAATGATAGAGATGATGATGATGATAATAATGATAATGATGGAGATGGTGATGACGCTTGTGGTAATGCTGCCCCTTCCAATGATAATAATATAAGGAAGATGATGATGCAGTTAGGATTATGATAATCGTGATGGTTGTGCTGCTGTTGATGCTGATGACTTTGTGATAATTATTACGATAATGATGATTTTGATGTTGTTAACGAACAACATAATGAAGATGTCGAAGATGATGGCCTTTTGGATTTAGAAAGTCTGAATTTATGAAATTATGATAATTATGCCTCATGTGATTTATCCCAGAATCAGTCTTACTTTGCACTCAGACCACCTCATGTAGAAGTAATTCAAATGGGCGATGAGCCATACTGTACGTAATTTCAAAGAAACAGACAAAAGGGGGCAAAATAAAGACGTTAACCTTTCAAGGCATCGTTCATTAAATTAAATATCACCTAGAGAGTCAGCTTTGGCGATTGTGAGAAATTATACGCACAGTTTTGTAGATAAAATTCCCACAAGAACTAAGCGTCTAAGTTTGGTCACACCAGGGGGGTTTAGAAGATGATAAGAAATGTATTTGTATTCTCCCCCGGGGGTATTATGGCCGGTAACTGTCGACTGCACTTCCTGTTACAGTTTTACCCATAATCCCTTGCGGTGGTTCTGACTTCCTTGCAAGTTTACGTTTCTAATTTCCATATCAAGAGAGTTCTTGATCTTTGTCTTTGGTCATCCTAGGCTAGGCGTAACGTCCGGCCAGTGGGTGAGGTGGTTTCAGCCAGGGAGGGAGGAGAGAGCAGAGAGATGGAGGTGGTGATAGTGGGGCTGGGGTTAATTGGGGATGAGACATGGCCAGATAAACAGGGAGGCTCGGAGATTGGGGATGGAGGGAAGGTAGAAGAATGAAGAGATGAAAGGCAGGAGAAGAGGAGAGTAATATACAAAGATAGAGAGAAATAGAAAACAGAGTGGGTGGGGAGAGAGATAAAGAGCGAAAAAAAATTGATAGAGATAAAAAGCGAAGAAAGAAGAGAGATAGCATAACGAAAGTTAAATAAACATGACGGACAAAGACACATTTATGGCTCATGGGAGAAAAAAGAAAAGGCAGATGGCTAAATTAAAAAAAAAAAAAAAGAAAATTAAAAAAGGTAATAACTGCTATGGGGGGGTAAATAGATCATAGGAATTTCTTGTCTGTTCAGAAATTTGATTTAAAGCAAAGTTAGATTTTTAAAATAGAGAAAGTTGGGTAGATTAAAATTGGTACACACACCACACACTGACAATAATAATATAGAAAGTTGGGTAGATTTAAATTGGTACACACACCACACACTGACAATAATAATATAGAAAGTTGAGTGGATTTAAATTGGTACACACACCACACACTGACAATAATAATATAGAAAGTTGAGTGGATTTAAATTGGTACACACACCACACACTGACAATAATAATATAGAAAGTTGGGTAGATTAAAATTGGTACACACACCACACACTGACAATAATAATATAGAAAGTTGGGTAGATTTAAATTGGTACACACACCACACACTGACAATAATAATATAGAAAGTTGGGTAGATTTAAATTGGTACACACACCACACACTGACAATAATAATATAGAAAGTTGGGTAGATTTAAATTGGTACACACACCACACACTGACAATAATAATATAGAAAGTTGGGTAGATTTAAATTGGTACACACACCACACACTGACAATAATAATATAGAAAGTTGGGTAGATTTAAATTGGTACACACACCACACACTGACAATAATAATATAGAAAGTTGGGTAGATTTAAATTGGTACACACACCACACACTGACAATAATAATATAGAAAGTTGGGTAGATTTAAATTGGTACACACACCACACACTGACAATAATAATATAGAAAGTTGGGTAGATTTAAATTGGTACACACACCACACACTGACAATAATAATATAGAAAGTTGGGTAGATTTAAATTGGTACACACACCACACACTGACAATAATAATATAGAAAGTTGGGTAGATTTAAATTGGTACACACACCACACACTGACAATAATAATATAGAAAGTTGGGTAGATTTAAATTGGTACACACACCACACACTGACAATAATAATATAGAAAGTTGGGTAGATTTAAATTGGTACACACACCACACACTGACAATAATAATATAGAAAGTTGGGTAGATTTAAATTGGTACACACACCACACACTGACAATAATAATATAGAAAGTTGGGTAGATTTAAATTGGTACACACACCACACACTGACAATAATAATATAGAAAGTTGGGTAGATTTAAATTGGTACACACACCACACACTGACAATAATAATATAGAAAGTTGGGTAGATTTAAATTGGTACACACACCACACACTGACAATAATAATCAGAGGCAGGACGATGGTAGAAAGTATGAAAGTATGGTTTGAAGGTTTGGATAGAATGATGAATAAAATTATAAGGATGACTCATATATATTAATTGATCGTAACATGATTCAACAATTTTATTTATAATTTTTATAGATGAATAGATAAAAAGATTTAAAAAAATACATAGATAGATAGATAGATAGATAGATAGATAGATAGATAGATAGATAGATAGATAGATAGATAGATAGATAGATAGATAGTTAGGTAATTTGATAGACAGATAGATAGACGGACATATAGAAAGATCGATCGATCGATAGATAGATAGATAGATGGATAAATAGATAGATAGATAGATAAATTGATAGATAGTTAGATAACTTGATAGACAGATAGATAGACGGACATATAGAAAGATCGATCGATCGATCGATAGATAGATAGATAGATAGATAGATAGATAGATAGATAGATAGACAGATAGATAGACGGACATATAGAACTATCGATAGATAGATAGATAGACATACAGATGTATAAACAGACTGGTAAATAGGTGGATAGATAAATGGATTAATGCAAAAATAGATTATGATTAGACATTTAGTAGGTGTCAAGACTACAATTGTTGTACTCTTTTACATAACAAAATATTCTCATACAAAAAACAAACAAACAAAAAAACCCAACTATTATTGTATTTCATTGAATCAGTAAAAAGCGTTGTCAAATTCTGTTGGGTTACAAGAATAATCGAGTAGATCATGCATGTTTCAAATTTTGCCATTTGACAATAGTTTCTACCCAGTATCAAAGCTATTTCTAGC
This sequence comes from Elysia crispata, assembly GCA_033675545.1. Taxonomy (NCBI): domain Eukaryota; kingdom Metazoa; phylum Mollusca; class Gastropoda; family Plakobranchidae; genus Elysia; species Elysia crispata. The sequence continues at coordinate 350,595 of JAWDGP010003406.1, forward strand.
GATACTGAGAAAGGTGTAATGATTTTATATACAACACAATAAATATGTTTCTATAAGAATAGGGTAAAAACCAAAAGCGAAAAGAGGAAAGAGGGAGAGAAGAGAGAGAGAGAGAGAGAGAGAGAGAGAGAGAGAGAGAGAGAGACAGAGAGAGACAGAGAGAGACAGACAGACAGACAGAGAGAGCAGGGGGGAGGGGGGGGGTGAAGAAGGAGACAGGCAGACAGGCTAAAAGATTGCGAGACAGAGAGGCACAAGGAGAGACAGAGACAGAGATAGAGAGACAAAAAAACAATATAAAGGAGGTACAAGCCAAGGATATCCCAGCCCGTGTAAATCTCCTCCCAGATGATCCCCGGGCGTGGTGAGATGCAAAGTTCGATACCCATCTGTCGATAGAGACCCGGTCTGTGATCGCCCCGGATGATAACAAGACACTGTCGGACATTGCTGTAATCCCAGGTCTCCACAGCATAACTGAAGGTCAGCGGAGAGTCCTCCCCGCGCCTCGGCCATCCATAATAGTCCCGGGTCCAAACCTGGCCAGTTCTAACCCAGAGTTGCGTCCAGAGCACTGAGCCAGCTGTAACGGGGAATCCCCGTGGCTTTGTCTTCTTGATCCAGTTGAGAATCCTCCAGAGAACTTAAGCGAAACACACAAAGTTTCGCGTATTGTTTTAAGTTTTGTTCAAAACCATAAAATAATGCTTTGCGTGAACATTATTGGGGTCATAGGGTCTTTTATTACAGACAGAAATATGGACACATCTCTTCAAAGGGATATACTTATGTAGTCTGTAAAGCGTGGTTTTATGTTTAGAATACCATATTATAGTTAAATTGTAGTTCAGTGATTCCTATTTGAACCCTCGCTAACTGAGTTGTAACGAGTAAACTAGACTCGTCGTCCTCACACATAATGGTAATTTGGCAATGGGTTTGAAATCTAGACATTGCTTTTTTTTTCTCTCAATTATAATGATTTGAAGACGCCAGGAGAAAAACGGGCATAGTTATAGAACTTGATAGGAAGTTGATGACGATGATGGTGTTGATGATAATAATAATAATAATAACAACAACAACAACAACAACAACAACAACAACAACAACAACAACAAAAACAAAAACAACAACAACAACAACAACAACAACAACAAGGAGAAGAAGAAGAAGAAGAAGAAGAAGAAGAAGAAGAAGAAGAAGAAGAAGAAGAAGAAGAAGAAGAAGAAGAAGAAGAAGAAGAAGAAGAAGAAGAAGAAGAAGAAGAAGAGGAAAAAGAAGAAGAAAACTGCAAGAGTTTTGAAGTTATTATTTTCAGCCGTTTCTTTAAATCATTTAAAAGTTAAGATTTTTTTTTTTATATTTTTCCCCACTTTCATATTCCAAATGTTTTTAATTTTTTATTATTTTTTTTTTTTTTTTTTTTTTTTGACACTGAGGTAAAAATTAAAATTCAACTCAAAACGAAAGTAAGATTTCAACTGCTTTTTTTCCTTCATTTCTTTGTTTACTTGTTTTGTTTTGTTTTGTTACCCGTTTATTTTTAACCGTAAATCGCAAGTCGAATCAACACACAAACTTCAGATTTGATTAGAGAGCGGCGGCATCTTATCTTCCCGGACTAGAACCTCCAGGGATCAAAGCCGAGAACTGTTTTGTATGATAATTTGAGGGACATGTTTTAGCTGGAGGCACTCGACCCCTCTGTTTCATGCGCTGTTTGTGTTGTGTCTGTCCCAAGAAAATGTTTGTGTTATTGTTGAGTTTGCAAAGCAAAATTGAAGAGGGCGGGGCACCAGTGTCATGTGGCATGGTCTTTGACCTGTATTGCATCTGCTAAATCGTCTACTTTGGGTAGCCAGAGCTTCTTCTTCTTTTTTTTTTTTTTTTTTTTTTTTTTTTTTTTAGAGGCATGACGGGATACTCTCGTCTGCTCTGTTAGCGGTAGAACAACAGAAGGAATGACGGGATGGCCACAGCCAGGGCTCGTTGAGAGAAAGTTAGTCATAAGGCACGGACAGGCAAAAATCAAAGGGAGAGAATCAAGTAGGACGCTCTTTGAGGTAAAGGGAACTCTGTCGGACGATGCCTCGTCCGTCCGTCCGGCAACATTGTCAGAGAAATTAAGCGTCGGTTAACCGTTGATCGGTTTAATATTCTCCTAATTAGCATAATGACTAGGGCCAAGGGGGAGGTAATGGGCCGTTAGAGATAACTCTCCGACAGCAGAAGGCGCCTCTAGCGGCCAGAGCTAATTGCTGGTAATTCTCTCCCTCTTTTTCACGTCTGCTTCTTCCTCTTCTCGCAACATGCAGGGTAGGCAACAGACTGTGCCATACTTGTGATGGAGTAGAAGAGGAAGAGGAGGGGTGGGGGGGGGGATAATGAGCGAGTGACTGAGTACGATTTGACGAAAAAGATAAAACTTTGAGAAACAAAAAGGGAAGTAGTGAGGTAAGGAAAAGAGGGGGAGGGGAGGGGGAGGGGGGAGGGGGGGGGGACGCTCACACAGAGATCTTGGTATAAGATACCGAAGTCAAAGCAGGGGAAGTAAACTATGAAGCTTCTTAAAAAATCATATAATTATTGTGCCTGGTGATTATTGTAGCATTCTGCAACAGAGACCGACAAATAGAAGCGTTGTTAATGGTGATAATAATAGAATTGATTACCTAGATTTACTTTGTTATTATTCCAGAGTTTTAAGGCTTGCTTTATCTATGTGCACTTTCGTTATGCAGTTATAGTCTCTATCCTTTAACGTGTGAAACCAGCGCGGGTAGCAACTGCTTATTTCCGAACAGAGAAAGAGAGAGAGAGAGAGAGAGAGAGAGAGAGAGAGATGAGAAAGAGAGAGAGATGAGAGAGAGAGAGAAAGAAAGAGAGAGAGATGAGAAAGAGAGAGAGATGAGAGAGAGAGAGAAAGAAAGAGAGAGAGAGATGAGAAAGAGAAAGAGGGGAGGGAGAGAGAGAGAGAGAGAGAGAGAGAGAAAGAAAGAGAGAGAGAGATGAGAAAGAGAGAGAGGGGAGGGAGAGAGAGAGAGAAAGAGAGAGAGGGGAGGGAGAGAGAGAGAGAAAGAGAGAGAGGGATGAGAAAGAGAGAGAGAGAGATGAGAAAGAAAGAGAGAGAGAGTGAGAGAGACAGAGAGAGAGAGAGAGAGAGATGAGAACCAAGAACAGATAGACTGGATGGATGATATTCGACCCCCAAACCACATAATCCAGGCGAAAATTGTCATCGGGAGTTCTACCAGCTGGACCAACAAAATGAAAAACCATCATAAGAGTTGCTGATGTCATTCCATAATTGACTAAATGATTTCAAACCTAGATTTTGTACCATTACATTACAACCCCTCGCTTTGTGTCGCATCCCCCTCCCCCCCCCCCACCCCAAAAAAAAAATAAATAAAAAAAATAAAAAACCCACCCACTTTTTTTCTTTCTTTTCTTCTGGCACTTGTGCCATTCCTGGTGGTTAAATGTCTACGCATATAATTATTCCTTTGAGAAAATCAGAATTATTAATCACAAAACAAAAATTAACGGAGAGAAATAGTGAGGAAATGAACAGTAATTTGAGAATCACTAGAAAATGTGCGGATTTAACGTAAATCTCGAAATCAGTTGATAGTCTTTTTTTTTTAATTAATAATAATATTATTGTCGATTGATATATCTAATCCGCAATATAAGGTGATCATAGATTTCATGATGCGTACAAAACAAAAAAAAAGGCGTTGCATGACTTGGAATACGAGGCTAATGGCGGGTTTCAAGTTGTTAAACTACAGTAGGAAAGAAACGCTTGTAAGGGGTAAAGAAGCAGATTTGTAAAGTTGTAAGAACCTTGTAAACATTTCGTTGTCTGTGCCTCAAAGAGGAGAAATCGCAGCGTTTGGTTAGATCACGACCATCTTAAGAGATAGAAGTCTGTGGAACAATAGGAGACACGTAGAAACACAGAGAGAGAGAGAGAGAGAGAGAGAGAGAGAGAGAGAGAGAGAGAGAGAGAGAGAGAGAGAGAGAGAGAGAGAGATGTAAGGACAATTATACCTACAGACTATCATTTCTGACGCCTGATCTAACTGTTCGACAGAAAGAAACACGAGACAGTTATAAACTATCATGAGACAGTTATAAACTATCTTGGTAGATATGTTGATAGACACGGATGACAGAGAGAGAAATTAACATACATAAAGATATGGTCGATAAGTCACAATGAGACACAAAACATTTCGTTACTTGCATCTTACCTTTTTTATTGTGTAAGTTATCAAGATTGAAAATATCGAAATCTACTTTCCTCCACTATTCTTTCTTTCCAGCGCTTTTCTCCTCACACACACACAAACACACACATATACCCATTTAACTTCTTCCTACTCGAAACCTGCTCATTTTATTAACAAGTCGAGATATGTATCAAAACTGTTCAAGCCTGAGGTCCTGCGCCTACTTTTAGATCTAACGCCTGTCTTTGCCTCGTTCTCACATTATGATGACGTCATTTTACCCAGGGACCCTCGGGCGAATTTCAGTTAAATGTTGCCAGGATGTCACCTGCCACTTTTCGCTCAAAACGTGTCACATAATAACTATGAAAGCCAAATCTACAACAAAAATCTGCGTCTTTGAACATGACATTGATTTCATTTAAGATCTACAGCTAGCGTTTTGTACTCCCCGCCAAATAAAACAAGCTCATTTAGTTGTTTTTTATATTCTATTGTTTAAAGCACAGCTGACAGAAACATTTTCTTGGACTCCTTTTTTTAATGACTTCTTTATTTTTATTTTTATTTTTAACGCAAGCTTTGACAAGACAAAAGTAGTTTTGTTTCTCTTTCTCTCATTCTTGCAATGTTCATAAAACACTTCACAGTTCTTTACACTTTATGTCTGTGTACGCATTTTTGGGCAATAAAATTATGTACTTTTTTTTGTCTTTGCTAGTTAGGCTTATGTTCAAGGAGCCTGACTTATTAGCATGGAACCATAAAATTCCGTGGAACAAGCGACAATACGCGCTTTCAGTATTAAGCTGGCCGCCCTTGTTACAAGAAGCTGTCACATGAAAGCAATGAGATGTGAATGCTATATTGTGCTTTTCGTTTAATCTCGCTTTCAGATGTGAGTTTAAAGATATGCGTAAAGAGGTATGAAACCGCTAGATTTCCTAATTATATCACAAATGAAACGATAGATCTTAGAGAGGGAAAGTAATGAAAACAGAAAATTTAGGGTACATAAAAGAAAAAAAATTAATCCAGTCGTGAGTAAGAAAAGTTACATAGGTTTTTTTTTTTTTTTTTTTTAATCCAGATCTATGTGCAAAAATTCCTTAGGAAATTACATAGTCAGATGATTTCCTAAAATAAGCAAATACGAGAATGTAAAGTTAAATTATAAAAATATCTTCTCGTATTTAATTATACCTTTTCGATAGAAGTAACTTCCTGCTGCGTCAAATACATGGAGAGAAAGTGAGAGAGAGAGAGAGAGAGAGAGAGAGAGAGAGAGAGAGAGAGAGACAGACAGACAGACAGACAGACAGACAGACAGACAGACAGACAGAGACAGACAGACAGACAGAGACAGAATCATAGACAGAAGACAGACAGAGACAGAAACAGAGTCAGAGAGAACAAAATTAGGGAAAACAAATGAGAAGGAAAGAAAACACTGAAAAAGCTATGAATGTAGAACTGACAGGGGCTTTGGTAGTGAAAAACGAAAACACTAAAGAGATTGTGGCTGTGAGGGAAAGTGATGACTGATGTTTCAGATGGTAGCTGCGTAGATAACTGCAGAAGTTGTATTGGAAAAAAAAAGAAAGAAAAAAAATTATATAAAATCGCAGACACATAAGATAAATAAGACGGGAAGCCAGAGACATCGATGAGGTGGAGAATCATGTTTTTTCCATTTCATATTGATACTGCAACTCGTTTCTATTATAGAAAACAGTTCCAGTATCAATATGAAATGAAAAAAAAAAATGTTAGACAAGGGGACAGAACCTCATATTCAACTAAAGCCTTTTCTGAGAAATGGCAGCTATTTCCCTTTAATGGTCATTTTTTTTTTTTCTATCCTTTTTAACTTTTCTCTCTCTGGCCCTTCTCCCTTACACCATATTGATCTATTTTTCTATTAGAGAGAAAGAAAAGAGAAGGTGAGAGATTTAAGAAAGAAAATGGGAAAAATATTGACACTGATGAGGAGGGATGGAGAGGAAGAGTGAAGAACGAAAGCAAAATTGGACGGGAAGAAAGGTATATGGAGAGAAAGAGAAAACGAAATCATGTGTTCACTGTTCAACTTTCTATGTCATTTTTCCATTAGTTTAGAATGGAATCTGTTGTGACTGTCAAGACATTATTCAATCATAATTCACGTTTTCATGTCGTGATATTGCCTTGGTGAGAGACAGTCTGTGTAAAAAACGCGATAGATCAATCTGTAAAATGTTTATAGCAGCGTCACCATAATTGTGCACTAGTGCGACCAAGGTTTGATCCTTGAAATTCCACGCAGTTCATTTACTTTGTGCTTTTTCTCTTGAGTCCATTAATTTAAACTCTTATAATATACATATACATATATATATATATATATATATATATATATATATATATCTTTCTCTCCCTGGAACAAATAATATACGGTACCAACCAGTATATATATATATATATCTTTCTCTCCCTGGAAAAAATAATATACGGTACCAACCAGTATATATATATCTTTCTCTCCCTGGAACAAACAATATACGGTACCAACCAGGTGTGCAAAGATTGAATGAAAATGAAGAAGCAGAATCGAAAATAAGGAATATCCCCACCCTCATCGGCCCTCTCTCTTCTTCTTCTCTCTCTCTCTCTCTCTCACTCACTCTCTCTCTCTCTCTCTCTCTCTCTCTCTCTCTCTCTCTCTCACTCTCTCTCTCTCTCTCTCTCTCTCTCTCTCTCTCTCTCTCTCTCTCTCTCTCTCTCTCTCTCTCTCTCTCTCTCTCTCTCTCTCTCTCTCTCTCTCTCTCTCTCTCTCTCTCTCTCTCTCTCTCTCTCTCTCTCTCTCTCTCTCTCTCTCTCTCTCTCTCTCTCTCTCTCTCTCTCTCTCTCTCTCTCTCTCTCTGAATCAGCCCTTTTTTCTCTCCCTAGTGTGACAGACCGACGTGGAGAGCACGAGAGACAGGTCTATTGGGAGGCGATGTGTAGCAGGCCGTGTCGGACAATTATCAGGGCTATGCGAGGAGACACAGCAGATCCGTGTTCCAGATAACTGGTCCATTCCCTCACTTAGTGTGTCGGGGTCAATAGGTGCTATCCGTGGGGGGGCTAGCCACTAGATTCGAGATCGAGTTCTTTTGGAATTTTCTCGCATGCATCGACGCAGGGGCAATGAAAACCGTTTACTTTATATACCCATACTGAGAGAGATATGGAGTACTATAATTATGTTATTTGTACACAGGGCGCGTATATAACATAATCATGATACGCTCTTACTTTAGGGTTTTGTTTGTTTGGGTTTTTTTTTTTAGCCCGAATTTACCGTAGGAAGGAATGAAATAGATAAAAGAGCGACACATAGAGAGAGAGAGAGAGAGAGAGAGAGAGAGAGAGAGAGAGAGAGAGAGAGAGAGAGAGAGAGAGAGAGAGAGAGAGAGAGAGAGAGACAGACAGACAGACAGACAGACAGAGAGACAGACAGAGAGGGAGACAGACAGACAGACAGAGAAAGTCAGACAGACTAACAGAGAAAGACAGACACACAGAGACAGATAGACAGACAGACAGAGAGGGAGACAGACAGACAGAGAGTTTGGAAGAGTAATTTCTGTCAAGAGATGATTCTGTCAAGTCAGCAAGATCTTTCTATCACTGACTTGCGCTTAGAGATGGATGGGGTTTGGGCCTCAACCATTCCAGCCCTGCCTTGATTAATCGCTTTAAAATTACGCAAAGACAGGGTGGAATACTTTGGGATCAAACATTGACTTTTTTCAGCAGTCGACTGATCGATCAATAAACGAATCAATTTGCAGACTCCACGTCCAGTACAGCCCAATCTACGACTAAGATGGCGTATACTCGTTTGTGAAACTGGTTCGGAGGATTTTGTCAGGTCACACAGCCTGCTTAGATAGATCAAGAGATTTAGATTAAAAAAAAATCATGGTTTTCATATGTACTTTCAGTTGCTTGCTTTAATCTGCTGTTTGTGTGTTAGATTTCGTGTTAAAGAATAGCACAACAATCAAACCTAAAAAAAAAAATTAAATATTTTTTTTTTCATTTTGTTTATGCTTGTTTATTTATATATTTGCTTTTACAATTTTTTTTTCAATTTTAGCCTTAAGCCTTTAGCTTTTTTATTTTCTTCTTTTGTTTTGTTTATTGTTTTATTTTCTGCATTTTTATAGCATTATAACGCTACCGTTTTTAAGCCGAGTCAACTGCTAAAAACAGCACGTTCCATGCCGATCATTGGAGTAAGTCAAAGACATAATTTACTTTCACCAATGCATTCTCGTAGTATTACCAAGTGCTGATCATTAGAGTAAGTCAAAGACATAATTTAATTTCATCAATGAATTTTCGTAGTATTACCAAGTGTTGATCATTAGAGTAAGTCAAAGACATAATTCACTTTCACCAATGCATTCTCGTAGTATTACCAAGGAAGAAATTACCTTCCTCGCATATCCACCTTGTATTCAGGGATTTATTTGGCAATGCATAGACTGTATTTCGTTGAGGCAAAGAAAGGCCTTTAAGTTGTTGTTGCTCGTCAAGCCACGGATAGAGTTGGTCAACTGAGACCCAAACCAAACACCAAATCATCGACCTAGGGATCAAACCCAGGACCTCTGTCGTTAGACCAAAGCTCTGATGTGGAAAACCAGCTAAATCTGTGCTTTACATATCTATTTTGAGCCATTTAAGTGCTTATTAGACGTCTGTGAATTACCGCCAAAAAAGTGCCTAAAGATGCTCAGCCTTGTGGGAATTCTTAACTGCGTATTTATTCAAACCTACATTATAATGAATGTTTGAGAAGAATAGAATTGGATTTTATAAAATAAGCTGACGTTCTGGCGCCACATATTTAATTTGTTTCGACTCATTGGTCAATAGTAAACAATATTATTCTCTCTAGAAACTCGCCGTTAGTCGAATTGAAATTGAAACGGAAAATTTTTTTTTCTCTGAGGGGATTTGCTTATTCATTTCGTAAAGTCTCAATTGAAACTAATTTAGTGACGTCATGTTTGAATTATTATCTTCTTTGACACAGGTCACTCGACACACAAAAATGGCCGTAGATCTTTCTGCCCCTAATTCAACTTCATGGTGGTACTTGTAATTTGTATAGATTGTATAGTTCTAGTCCAACATTTTATGACAGCCGCTACTCTCCATGATCGGTTTAATACCTCACAACTGCTGGCCCGAACCGATTACACTACATTACTTCTAAATTGCTGGGGTCCTTGTTAAAATTTACTTTTAAAAGATTGATATAGTTATATTTAGCTAACTTTATCACTTCGCAGTGAGGGTTAAGGAAGGGAAGTAATTGAGTTTTTGCATTGAAAAGTTTAGATAGACTTGCATTGCCTCCCTTGCAAAAATTCATACTATAGGAGGGGTTTCTTTATTGATACATAATTCTTATCATCTTCATTACTATGGATTAAAAAATTAAGACAAAAAAAAATACAGAAACAAAACAAAACAAAAAAGAGCAAATAATTAAGATTGTATTACCTACAGGTCATCATTAGCTCATGCATATCTGTTATATGAGTGCATGTACTTAATGTGGATTAAGAACTAATTAACATTTCATTAATTTTATTCTACCCGTTTTAATTGCTTTTTTTTTACAAAATCAATCAAAATCTATACGACTGGAAGCATATGAGAATCTTCAAATTTAAGGCTAATCATTTCGTCACACTCTCATGGCTTCGAACATTTGAAGATCGGAAGTTGTGCTGGCTGTGATGCTCAACGAAGCAACCAAACCTCACAAGCTTTATCTCTGAGTTGAAGCTTAGGCTGACCAACAACTGTGTACTGTGCAACACTATTGTAAAGTGCATCTCACATTGACAAACCGACTTCTTTTCTTCTACTCTGACCAGCAGCAGCAGTACTAGCACCTATTTACGATGTTTCCAAGTAAATATAGAATCAAAATGGACATATATGACTTTTTTCAACCTTATGTTATCTATGAATGCTGTATTATCCCCGCAAAAGGCTTTCAGTGAGAGTCATCACACATTGCCTAGTTTTTAGCTGATTATTTACACCGATTTGGCTAAAAGAAGTTCCGCAAACTCTCATGGAATGAATCCTATACCAGAGATAAACTAACTTGCATGTATTAAAACATTAACAATACTTTCACATTTTTGCCAGTAACTGGACTATGATTGAAATGTCAAATAACATTCATAGCGAGTATGAGTTCTTGCAAATAATAGATATTGACCAGGAAAAAAACATTGCTTGGATTTGAAGTCTGTATTAGCAACAATTCTACAAACATAAAAATTGACCACATTTCAGACCCTCTAAAGATTGAATGAGGGGTACGAAGGGTTGTTTTGTCACCAGTATTATTCAATCTCTACAAACAAATAATATTTTGGAATGTTGAACACCTTCCTGGTCTAAAGATAGGTGGGAATAATACTAATAACCTTCGTTATGCTAATGGCACTGTCCTACTAGCTGAAAATTAGAAGTCTTCACAAGCTGGGTGGGATAAAAATCAAAAGTGAAAAGTTTGGGTAGCTGATAAACGGTATGCTAATGGCACTGTCCTACTAGCTGAAAATTAGAAGTCTTCACAAGCTGGGTGGGATAAAAATCAAAAGTGAAAAGTTTGGGTAGCTGATAAACGTTACAAATGAATGGAGTACATCTTCCCTACAAAACTTTTAGTGATCAAATAGCCATTTTGAATGAAGTCTCATAAATCGTATACTAATTTACGTTTGCACTCCTTATGTAAATTGATATGAACTTTAAGTGAAACAAATGTATACCATTTTGATATTAAATTGAGTAGATCATTTTGTTAAAGATTCCCTAGTTTTTCTGTCTCAGACAGGGAGCTCACTGCAGGGCTTCATGTTAAGCTCTGCTCAACAAGGAAAAGGTGCCTCCTTCCTTGAGCAATGCATATTTGAAAATTCCGTCTATCTTCTTATATACAACAGGTTCATTTAAAAGTTCACCTTAGATTTCAGGAAAAAAATCTGTGAAGTTTCAAAACCTAAAGCGGAAACACAGTTATTGTGTTCCAGTTACAAAAATTTTGCAAAGAATATAAAGCAGTTTTGATAAAGAGTCCTTGTCATAAGATATGATCTCTATAACATAAATGATACATTGCACTTGTAGTCCCTCTACCTTTGATCTACGAATCAAAACATTGCTTTTGTATTTGTTTGCTTCAAATTTTCATCACTTCTTCTAATTTTCATTCTACACCTTAGTGAAACAAATGTTATTTGGAATGTCTGGGGTTTTTTTAACTTGATTTGGAACGGAACAAATAATATCACAATCAAAAGATGTCAGAGAAGTTGTTTTGAAAAACATCTAAAATTAGAAGTGATTCAAGAAAATTTGAACAGTGAAATCTTTCCCAAGTTGATTTTGATAGGTGTTCCATAGACGTCCTGAATACATCTAAGTGAAACGGCAAATAAATTAAAACTGTTCTTTTCATCATGGTTTTAAGATACACTGCATACCACTATGGCTGACTATGTGTGAAGAAGTGATCAGTTCATTAGATCAATTTTTTACAACAGATTTTCTTGCACCTTGATACAATAGAAACAACCTTGATCAACAAAATTTATCTCAATTTCTCATTATGAAACTACATGTATATTTAAAAGCATTATAGTTTATACATGTACATGTGTGTGATGCAGGATAGATGAGAATGGAACCAGCCAGCTGCTTGTCTGATACTCGGAAAAATGGAACTCGGCTTCGGGATTATGTGATGAAAACTGACAAGATTTGCCATTTCCTAAAACAAAGAAGGCCCCCTACTTGTATTTTATATTTTTCACAAAGTTAAGTAAGAAAGTGTGAAATCTGAGCCCTCAAGAACGGGGGAGAGAGAAACATCGCATTAAAATTTAAAAAAGGCAAGTGAAGGAACACATGCTGTCACATTGTTAACAAATCCAAATGGTTTATTATTTCATTATTTCATTAAGAGCCTGCTAGATTGAGGAATAGACAAGCATAATGTATATATTACAGTACAATTAATGATCCGTAAAATCAAATCTAGCAAAGAGATCCATCATGATCCATAGATTCAATGTGAATCGTAGAGAAAACAAAAAATTCTCTTCCTCTACTTCCCACCATAAGACTTTCACAGGGTCACAAATACATACTGAACTCACTAAAAATAAAGCGAAAATATAATAACAAAAATAATATGTAGATCAAGTATGAAAGAAATCGTCATACCTTGGTGATAATTTCTGGAATCGATACACTTTTTTTTTTTTTACATCTAGCATGCAATAAACACATCTTCACTGATGATGATGAATCATAAATTTGAGCCTAGTGTTTGGGAACGTTTAGTTGTCTCTGTTGATATAACTTGTTATGTAGGTAATTAATGAAGTCAGCCTCTGAAAACTATATTGGGATTCATGCCTTCATCTGAACAGAGAGAGTCTAATTCATGTAAACAGCTGAGTCATATAAAACCATTGCTTGCTTTGAAACATGCACATCATAAATACACATGCACGTATCTCTCGTGTGTATGCACTCTGATGTAATGGTGACCAATACATTTATATTCGGATTGTGAAGTCACTGGAAAACATTGTGCGAAAAATACCCGTAAAACCTGATACTCTCTGGGCTTATCAACAAAAGCTAGCTTTTCCTTCTCCATTTAAAACTGTTGCTCATCTTCTTATACTTACACACACTTTTGATCTCTTATTTTCTTTTTAAACCGATACTTCCCACCCTACCCGTTTTCTTTCAACTGACAATCTTTTTATTTTAGTTGAATGAATGATCTTTCCTTATTTGTTTTCCTTTTATACAATACTCTCTTCTTTATTCTTCTATTTTAATGGATGCTATGTACTTTTTTTATTCAAATTAGCTGTCTGACTTCATTTTCGTTTCAAGGATTTTATAATATCAATCCTATTTTTCATCATCTGCAGCAAATCAAATTGAGATCTGATATACAGCTCCAGAAGAAACCACTAAAGTCCTTGAGAAGACATACGCATACTTCATTTCAAATATTCATAAAATAAGTCTGTTGAGTAAGGCGGTACAGTTTGAGGGATGCAGATTTTGACCTGACAGTCATGAGGACTCAACTGTACAATATTATACATGGATTCAAAATATATACACAGTGAAATGTCTTAATTGAGACATGGTAAATTGTATGTGAAAACAGGTCACTCAGTCGGGGATCTTTATCTATCATCATGAGTGTGAGGCATGATTCAAATTACCAAATTAAAGCCTCACCACAGCAGTAGTTTTGTTTGAGAGGGTCTTAGTTCAAGGGCTACCTCATATTGCTTAACAACCATGCCAAAATGTCACAGGAGTTACAGCGAAAAAAATTAAACGTTAACTCTAATCTTCGCTTACCAACCACTGATAGTAGCAGCAGTCTTACCTAATACATTGAAGTAATACTGATACACGATTGCATAAATATATTACAATACATGACGTTGGCCTGATAAAACAAAATTGATCATAGAAACTGATGAACTTTGCAAATGTTCTTTTCCAACTTATCCAAATGTGTCCACCGCAGCTAAACATTCAATATTAATGCAGAACAACGATTTTATAAATTTTTAACGTCATTAGACTTTTAAAGACAAACAGAGTATCTGTTCTTATACTCATAATTCGACTAGTTGAAATTTAAAAAACAAAAAAAGAGCAAGTTTACCTAAATGAAACAAAATTAAAGATATAAATGTATCCCTTACTCAATGACAAAAAACTACAAATGTTTCAAAACCAGTTCAAATCAGCTGGACATCTGAAATTTGACTTTGAAAATAAGGGGCATTTGACAGTAAATTAATTCCCTTTGAAGAATATTTATAATTTCATGCAACATTCACAAATACCCTGAGAAACTGTCAACTATGAAGTCTAAAATTTGATAGGTGCTACACATGTTGATAAATGAGAAATATGCGATTATAAAGGGTAAAGATAACAAACAAAAAAAACATTTCAATATTAATGCAGAAAAACCATTTTATAAATTTATAACGTCATTAGACTTTTAAAGACAAACACAGTATCTGTTTTATACTCATAATTCGACTAGTTGAAATTTAAAAAACAAAAAAAGAGCAAGTTTACCTAAATAAAACAAAATAAAAGATATAAATGCATCCCTTACTAAATGACAAAAAACTACACAGGTTTCAAAACCAGTCCAAATCAGCTGGACATCTGAAATTTGACTTTGAAAATAAGGGGCATTTGACAGTAGATTAATCCCCTTTGAAGAATATTTATAATTTCATGCAACATTCACAAATACCCGGAGAAATTGTCAACTATCAAGTCTAAAATTTGATAGGTGCTACACATGTTAATAAATGAGAATTACGCGATTATAAGGGGTAAAAATAACAAATAAAAAAAAAAAAAAAAAAAACATTTCAATATTAATGCAGAAAAACCATTTTATAAATTTTTAACGTCATTAGACTTTTAAGGGCAAACAGAATATCTGTTGTAATGCTCATAATTCGACTAGTTGAAATTTAAAAAAAACATAAAAAAGAGCAATTTTACCTAAATAAAACAAAATAAAAGATATAAAATAATGTATCCCTTACTAAATGACAAAAAACTGCAGATGTTTCAAAACCAGTCCAAATCAGCTGGACATCTGAAATTTGACTTTGAAAATAAAAGGCATTTAAAAGTAGATTAATCCCTTTTGAAGAATACTTATAATTTCATGCAACATTCATAAATACTCGGAGAAACTGTCAACTATGAAGTCTAAAATTTGATAGGTGCTACACATGTTAATAAATAAGAATTACGCGATTATAAGGGGTAAAAATAACAAACAAAAAAACTTTGGTCTTGAGGGAAGTTCAAACGTTAGTCAACTATGAAACTATTAAAATGGAAGGTATGCTCCTTCACAGCATTGCAGTAAAGGATGCAAGATCATAACCTTTCACAATATTCTTGCAAGCAGGCATGATAACCAAGACGTCAAAAATTTTTACAAATTTAGAATCAAATAAATTTTCTGCACATTTTCTTTTTTTTTTTACAGCTAATAACTCAAAGCATAAAAAAAATCCGCACCATGGTACCATAGCAGTACTAGTACTAGTTGGTCATAAAATGAAACAACGCCAGAGTTTGCCTGTAGCCGTCAATGTTACAGACGTTTGAGAAAGCTATGAGTGTGAACCCAAACACTGTCACGACTTTCAAAACTAAAGGTAACAGGTTCTCAAATCTGTATAGACTACACCTGTTTTTAAATTCAAGAATCTATTTGATCAATGTGTATGTGGAATACTACTCATCATTCTATGTAGAAATTTTATTGCATTAATGACAATTACTGAAAACCTAGATATGATGTATGTTTCTATTTTACTAGATCCAGATAAAATCTATTGGTTATCTTCTGTATTCTCATGTTAAAGATGTAGCTTTAGAGCCAGACTAATGGCAAATGAAAACAAAAACAAGAAAATAGATGGTGGCTGGAGATGAGGGAGTCGCATAAAAAAATTAGACGCGTAACAGAAATTATGTAAAAACTGAAGACTATGTGATTTTAATTTCAATTACATTTTTTTTAGTCATTTAAGGAATTTTCACAGGTCCTGATATCATATACCCAATTTACAATTACGGGCCTGAGAGCAACCCCGGATTTGCCCGGTTCAGATATAGACCAGAACCCAGAACCAAACAGCAGCCAAAGTCTCACATCCAGAAACTTTGCACCCATGATTAGAAAATCGTTAGTTAGTGATACTGTACAGATATATAAAAAAAAACTGGAGGTAAGTTATATACAATATTACCATGATGGTGATGCTCTATCAACAAAAACAGCAACTGCAAACCATCATGATCACTGCTGCAAAATCAATGTCGCTGTGTCAGTGGCTGGAAGTGGAAACATCTATTTAACTTTCCTCTCTGTAGGTTTTCTTAACTTTTTAAAACAGTGCATTTTAAAGATTAAAGTTCTGGTGCTATGACAAAGCATAGGCCTCCGTCAAATTGTTAAAATTTCTAACAGGAAGAAAGTGATTTAAAAAAAAAAATCTGTTTAACAATAACATCAAGCACAAAAATTGACAGAATTCCTTCAGTTCAAGCTAAATGGTTTTCGAGTAAAGAATAAATTGGGTTCTTTTTGCGGACTGACAATTATATTTAAAGAGCTTTCCTTTGAAATCTATGCTAATCATGATAAAGCCAAGATGTAAACCACTTGAGGTCAGAAACCTGATTTTTTACGAGGACAAATTGAACACCCAGCAGTTTTATCTCCTGTGTTTCAAATACTTCCATTTCCAGCACACAACAGCTCAGTTAAGACATTTCATGGTGGAAAGTGTAGTGAGGCAAGTCTTTGGTTTCACACAAATAGGACCTGGAGAGTTGGTTGGTTGGAACTCAACATACTAAAGTGAAGCACAATGTAATATTCACTGCTCATTCTGCTAAAAGTCAAATTTCTTTTTAACATTGTTGGCGATTTTCTTTAATCTACCTAAAGATTCAATGATAATCAAAGATGAATTTACTGATCCCAATCTTTGTTACATAAGCATTCTGCACTGGGCTGTCAAATCATAATAAAGTCCTTTTTTTAAGCAATTTTTGCATCTGTACGCCGCATGCATGACTTCAATGTATTGGAGCTGCATGTATATCATGAAATAGATATTTCATAGCTACAAATATGCCAAAATTACACACTTTATAGCTAGACATAAATCTTACTTTCTTTATTTCATGTATTAGGATTGCTGATTTCTTCATTCACTGATGAAAATTTCAAAGATTTAATTTAAACTCCAAGTTTAAAATTTTTGTTTATGCAATTAGTATCGAAATTCATTCCAGTATTTCTCAGCTCTGTTCCATTTTTCTTTGATATTATCAAAATTATTACACTCTTATCTTACACATTTGATAAGCTTGCAATTGCAAGTTACACGTATATAACAAAATATTTATTTTCTTTACAACCCATCTCTATGCAATGACATTGACCTTCCTAATTATCCCACTTTTGATTTTTCTTATTTCACCAATTCCCACTGACAAATCATGTAATTAATAAGACATTCAGACATCTTGAACAAATATTGTGTCTTGAGGGTGAAGGCCGGCTTCTTTGAGGGTTGTTGTGGCGTCCATCTGCGACAACTTCCTGCGTGGAAAGTTGGTAACTAGCTCAAAGTCTTTCGGTGGATATCCCTGTGACGCACAGAATGCTGATAAAGCCTGAAATAAGGAAACAAAAAAAAATCACAAGTGTGTGATTTTTGTTTTCTTTACCATCAGTATCTCAGAGATAAAAAAAAGAGTTTGAAGAAGTACAAAGACAAAAAAAAAAAAAAAACAAAGAAAAAATGCAATTATGAGTTTTTCTCGGAGCCTGCAAGTCACCCCCTGTCTATTATGTCCCTTGGACTGCCATGTGTCCAAATCTTGAAGAGACCTACTTCGTCATCCTCTTTTAATCTCCTGAGGATTTCCAACAAAATTGAAAACTTTGCAGAAGCAGTACCAGTAGATCTAGGTGTAGTTATTTTCTATCCGCACATTAGATGAATGTCAGAACAAATAGTGAAGGGTTTGACTGAAAAAGTTATATCATCCCCCTTTTCTTTTTAACTTGGTTGATAAACTTATTTTTTACCAGTAATATACACAGCATTTCTCTTGCCTATCAACCTTCAAAAAGTTGACAAAAAACGTCTACATAGGTTTTTTTCTTTCAGTTAGCAAAGCTATCTCTTCAAACCTAAAACGAAAAAAAAATCAAGGTATTATTCTTTCCCATCACTTTCACGAAGTAAAACAGACCAGAATTTCCATAATAATTGCTTTTCACAAACCTTGAGTTGTGATGAGCAGGGAAGCTCTACCTGCTCTCTCTTGTTGTCTGGAAAACGCAGCATGATTTTGCTCATTGCATCTGGAAATACAAAATTTTATTTGATTCATAATCATTGGTCCAAAAGGTACAGATTCCCAAACTGAACTTGTTTACTATTTCCTCCTTGAATTCCATCCTTTAAAAAAAATGACTTAAGCATGAAGTAAGGAAATCCATGTTTTCTCTACACCACAAAAAATGCTCTCATAGACATACCAGTCATACAAGAAGATAAAGGGCAGACATTCACAAGCTTTCCCATTCAACAATAAAGGGAAGAAGAAGAAAGGAAAGCCAATAGTTTGAAGAAAAGGACAAAAAAATCATTTCTGGTAAGAATTTCAATACATGTTTTATCAACATGTCCTCAGTACACAGTGTTTGAGCATCAGATCAGTGTTGCAGCTCTGCAAACGACCAGGATGTTTGTCACGAAGAAAGATGGATATCATAAAAATCAAAGTAAACTTGTACACCATTTATAAATCACTTGACTATTTTTGCACCAATGAAGACAAGACTTCTGTACTGAAACTCTGGTACACATTGTTACAGGGCATATCAGAAATCATTTGAAACTCATCTGCATGAATAAAAAGGGACTAGGGAAGAATATGTGCTTAAGAAGAGGATCAAATTTTAAAATAAAATAAAACAAAAATTGGGAGGCAATACATAATGGTTGAAGACTTGTGAAGTTTCATGGATGAGGCTTCCTTTGCGCTTAAATGAAATCTCTAATAATCAGAAACTTATCTTTGTTGAGGACTCCCATTTAGGGGAGAAAAAACATTCTATAAAAAAAAAAAATCAAAAGAATAGCTATGTACTGGTGAGATTTTCATTTAATAAGCAACACATTACATGAAGGATCTATGATGTAACAAATTACAAATTAGTCTACAAGTTTCCAACGAAAACAAATTTGAAACAGGAGAAAAATGAATGTAGAACTACTGACCATCTGTACTACCCCAGTACTGTTTCCAGTCTTCTGCCTCAACCTCACCATCAAGCCTGCTTGCCTCTTCAGGACAATCTTTTGTTTTCCCATCAGTGCTGTTGTCGTCATCACCCTCAACACCATCATCCAGCGTGCCCACAGGGGGCGTACCCACCTCTGCCTCTCGAGTGCCCATGCCTAACATGTCCAATAAAGAATTTTCTTCACTGTCTTCAAGTGAAGCCAGTCCTAAACCTGCATGTTGATGTTGCTGCTGCAACAAAGATGCTGTTGAGGCTGATGAGGGTCCAGGGGCAGCCCAGACAGACGATGCTCTCCTGTCTTCCACATCATACACATCTTCATCTTCCTCATCAATGTCTTCATGTCTTATCCTTATCTCAGAGTGATTGAGTGTTGCTGTGAGTTTTTTCCCACGATGAGCGTAATTTTGTGAAGATGATGATGAAGATGATGGGCACGAAGGTGATGATAATTCTGATAATAATGACGATGGATGAGAGGAAGATGAACCTAGAGCTGCCCGTGTTGGCCCAGAACTTTGATACTCAGCTGTTGGAGGCAATGATTTATGTGCCAACAGTTTACTCCTGGAAGAGTTTTTGGAGGCCGCCTGAGACGCTGAAGCCGAGATGGAAGATGACGTACAACACGATGAAATTTTTTTTCTGCACAGCACTCCGTTGGAAGAGGCCAAAACTGCTGAGGTAGAGGGAGGGGAGGACACAATCACATCATCTGAATCTGAGAATGTCTCGACTTCACCGTCGTCACTGTCTCCGATGATGTCTGCTTCAGAATCTGAGCTGCAGACATACTGGGCTGGCGGGTCTGTTTTTTTTTCAGACTCTGTGAGAGAGGCCTGGATAGCAGCCTCTAACTGTTCCTCTTCTGAAGCATCAACAATCGTGGGCTCCTAGGATCAAATGACAATGATTTCTTTAATTATGAATAGGGTGAGAAAAATATCTCAATTTACAAGCTTTAGTAAAACTTTAAATGTGCTACTTTGAATATACACAAATCATTGGAAATATGAAAAGAAGCATAGTAAATTAACAAATTCAGACTAAGAGGGAAAGATTTTTCCAATTTTAAAATGATCAAACCCACATATAGATGTCAATTTTTTTTGTGAAATCATTATATTGAGTTGAAGGGGAAAATTTTGCAATATTTTGTACCATGCCCTGCGAGCGGCATTTTAGTTCAGCCAGGCTGAGGTTGAGTGCCGCCGTGATTGTCTTATCTATATGGAGGGGGGACGGGGGCTCATGACAGGTCATTTTACCTGGCCGACACCTCATACAACAGAGACCTGTGCCTTGATTTAGGTATCTTGTAATTTATAATCTAAATTGACACCTTATTCCTATGCATTATTCATCATTTTGAAAAAAAAAAAAAAGATGAACAGTGAAACTGAGTTTAAAAAAAAAAAAGAACATTTTTTAGGTACAATGTTTCAAAAGATATACAATGTTAAAGAGGCTCAAATAAGGTCTTAAGTGTGGTTTTAAAAAGAATTAATCAATTTGTTAAAAAAAAATGAAATAGTGAATTTTAATAAAATATAAATTAGATTAGAACTTCACGTTTACTTTCCAACAAATTTTTAATTCATTCATGTAATCTTCCTGATGTTAAGAGAGGTAAAGGGTTGTTGTTAAGGGATTCGACAGCTACACTAATACAATCACAGTATGGTTATACTTAAAACCACTGTTAGAATACTTCCACTTTTTTTCAAGGACAATTAAATGAGATAACATTGCTTTTCTAAGAGTTAAATTCTCGTCTTTTCTAATCCATTAGCCCGGCTCCTGTTTGCCTTGTCGGAGTAATTTGAAAATAAGGCTTTTTCAAAATGATGAAACTCAGCCATTCCAGTTCATGTAGGTTGCCTCTAGCTCTGTCTTGCGGTTTTCAAAAACTTGGTGGCTAAATTGTTTCTCCAACTATGCTCAGATTAAGTATTGATAGTGTGAGAGGGCAATGTAGACAGTATTTTTCCTGATATTCAAAGCATTTTCTGCACACTCACGTCTCGTTGATCATTGCTTGTGTGAGGACAGAAAGGACTCAGGATATATAACTGGGACTATATGATTGTCCTTAGCAGTGCAAATTATGTTTGCGTGAAAAATCATCTAAATGTTACTTTTTATTTTTTAAACTTAACCCCTATCAACTTCATAATTGATGATATATTGGTCTTATTCTACCCACCCTCCTCTGTCTCTTTGCTGCAGAAGGCAACTGGCTAGAATCTGGGACAGGACACATGCTGAGAAAATCTTTGGCTGAAAAATCCAAAGAGGAAAATCAAAAACTTAATAAAAAGTGGAGTGCATGCATGTAGAAATTATCAGTAAATACAACATAGTATATAAAAAAGCTACACCCTCTTTTTTTGTGTGTGTGTGTGTGGTGTGGGGGGGGTTATTACATGCTCCCGACTCTCAAGCCATTCCTAATACTGAGTTTGAGGAGCACATGTCTTAATAGAAAGAAAAATAGTGGGTCTCTCTAGTCTCTACAACTTTACTTTGAAAACAAGCACTATCTAGAATTCAGCATTATAACTTATTTGTTTTTTCGTTTAGGGTTTTTTTTCTATATTAAAAACTCCAGAGACAACAGAAAAGCATGATGCTACCGTACCTAGCTCACAGAAGACATTGCCATCTGCAATCTTGTTCCACACTATTTGACTTTCACCTGAAATAAAGATGAGAAAATTTTATATATAGCTCTTTCCAAGTGCATTACAGCTCTTGAACCACTTGAGATTTCTTATAAACTGTAACCAATGCCTGTTCAAGGCTGATGGAATCTGATATTTTAAAGTGTGCAAAATGAAAGTTATCCATCTGACAGTGAGTTTTTACACATAAATGAGAAAAGATAAACAAAAATAGGAGTTCACCATTTAAGGGAAAAACAAAACCGTAACTCTCTAGATCTACACTACAATGACAGGAATTGAATCGTATTTTTGCTTATTATTTTTCATGTTTCTTTTCTCAACTTTTATGACTGAAAATGAAAGTTTAAAACCTTTAATTTATGAGTGTTTTTGACATTACCACCAAAGCATTAAGTTTATAACCATTACAAAAAAAAGTCACTAGAATTTGGTTTGAACTGAAGGATATAGCTTTGTAATTAATTAAGCTTTAATTCATTGCTGCTTGCCTTTCGTCAAACAAGATTTCTTTACCTGTAAATGGATCAATCACAGCTACATAAGGCCACTGATTGAGTTTGTAGAATTGCATAAAGCGCTTGCCTTCTTCACTGTCATTGTATACCTAAGCAGAAATTTAAAAAAAAATGCATTGAATACAGAGATGCCACACAAGTCTGAAAATTTTGCCTGAACTTTTATCACCCTCCACTCTACACACACACACACACACGCATATTCAATTTCAATCGATCACTTCATTGACTCTTACTTCTTAATTTCAAGAAAACAAGAACTTTGTCACTGAACTGTCAAACAAAAGTGGACATTTTTCCACTTAAGATTAAGTTTGCCGGCAATTTTAGAATTCTTTGACTGATTTATCAAAGCTAGCAAATCACAGTAATTGACAAACAGAAATTCAAAAAAACTTTTATTCTGTATGTCCTTAAAAAAATTCTTTAAATAATTAACAATACCATAAAAAAAATTTAAAACATCGTACACCTAACGGAAGTTTAAATTATTTCTTCTTGAAAAAATACATTACAATCACAAAAAAAAAAAAATTAAGACACACAGCATGAAATTTTACTTTCATCTTGCACATTTCGTGACATTTTACCAGCCTCAAATTTTCCTACATAAAACTGCTTCTGTAGCCTCCCTTTCCTCACCTGCCAGAAGACAAAGCTGTCCTTGATGAGAGCCCTGGTGTCCTGGTTGCTCCACACATCTCGGTTCAGGACCTGGCATGGAAACTCTTGGACATTCTGAACGTTGACTAGCAACCACTTGTTTTGACTGGACCCAAAATCGCGTGCCTACAGGGGAAAACAAAGATAATATGATTGGGACACTTGCCCATCACAATAAAAAATCATATCCATGCAACCTTGCGGTGACCTTAGGAATGAAACGACTGTAAAGTTCCAAATCTTTTTTATGTCTTCTTTTGTAGTAAATGTTAAGATTTAATTCAATGTTATAAATGCTTCATTTATTTTAGCCGTAGTGGTTATATGTGTACTATGTTTGGAACTATGTGGCAGGAGAGCTTCTGCTTACACTATAATTACAAAAGCACTATCATTTTTCTTTGCATTTTAGGTAACCCCACCCCCTCTTCACCTAATTAAAGCGGAAAAAAAAATGTCATTCTCAAAATATCCAAGGCCTCAGTTAAATTGAGAATTTTCAAACATTGTATAAAAAAAAAATCCTAAACTTATACTTACACTTTGGAATGTCCCTTTATACGTCATATCAACTGGAGGTCGAAAAAGATCCTCCAGGTTTCTTTTCTTGGATAGCCTCTTTCCTCTTAAAGAGTCATCAAAATGATCTGGATGTAACAATGTTATGAAAGCAACCTGGGATTCATGTCGAAATTGACAAACAGCTTAAATTTCAACCTACAAGATGCTATGCCAAAAATAACCAGCGAAGGAATTTTCTTTGAGTCCATGAGTGTTATTTCAGCAGGGAATAATTATCCGCACAAATGATCATTAAAACCTAAGACATTGATGATAAGCTGCCCTCAAAATTTGAAACAATTAATTTAATACACACTACTGGTTTCTCACTACATTAAGATAAATTTTGAGGAAAACAAACCAAACAAACAAAAATTGTTTTCTCATAGTGTTAATCTTTAAGAAAAGATTATCCTGGGTGGGACCCTTGTAAGAAAGTAAAAAAAAAAAAAAAAACTTAGTGAAGCCCCCAGCAGTAATAATCAAGCACTGTGTAACAAATGTTTAAAGAATCAGAAATAAAGGTAAACTCATGCACTGCTTTAAGATTTTCCACCCCTTGTTCAAAATCATTTGCATCGTGATGAGAAAGGCAACCAACTTACGAGTCTCTGCTTGAAAGTCTCTGAAGCCATCAAATACAGAACGTGCAAAACGTCTCGGTCTTCTCATTCGGTATGCTATGGAAAAAAATTCAGACATATAAAAATACATATCTGACAACAAAGAGAAAATAACAAAGTGTTCTAAATTAGGCAATATTTTCTTTAAAAGTTGATATATTGATATCATTATATTTCACCCTCACCTGAAACTTATCTTAAAAAAAAAAAAAAAAAAGAAAAGAAAAATAGTCTATCTAACAATATATCGTCAAACTATGAGATGTAAAATACTACATGGAGTATTTCCAGTTTTTTTCAAATGAAAACCTTTTTCGTTTTAAACCATAAGAAGAGACAAATAAAGAGAGACGACAGAAGATCTAACCTGCTTTACTGCTGTCATCGTCCACCAACACTTCTGTTCTTTGAGGAATGGGAGCGCGAATGCTAAATAAATGAAAACAAAAAAAAGTACACACTTCAACCTTTCAACTGCCCAGCAAGTTTAAACAGTTAATAAAAAATAAAAAATAAAGACAATGATTATTTCATATAATGATAAATATAAAAAAAGGGATCATCTGGCTATTGAAGTGGAAAGCAGAGAAAACTTATTTTTGAAATCTATATGTTGAGTTAAAATCATGCGGTATAACAAGTTCAGATTTATTTTGTACTTTACCTTTATCTTAGTTACTGGTATTTAGTTGTGAGTACTTAGACATGAGAGAGAGAGAGAGAGAGAGAGAGAAAGAGAAGGAGGCGAAAGTGGTCGTTACTTTTCTCTCATAAAGGCTGTGCAATTGAAATTGAAGCTTCTGGTTGATTACCACTCTAAAAAAGTTTATCAATTTGTCGAATTTTAGATTTTAAATACCCTTGCAATTCAGAGACAGCTACAAATGACCCTCACCCATCTTCCATAGCCATAACTGGACTGTCGTCTGCACTGGTCGAAGATGGCCCTGCCTGACCACTGTCCATATGCATGCCCACAGCAAGATCAAGGTTGCCAGCACATGCTTCTAGCAAGCTCACCGCCACAGAGCGATCAGCACCTAAGTGTAAATAAGTTAAAATTAAAGAATTTGAGGTATAGTTTCAGCTATCTTTCAACCACTTTATCTCTTTATAAAATATAAAGTTCTTTCAACAAATAAATAAATTAAGATAGATCAACCTAGTATCATTTTAACATGACACAGGTATTTTCAAAGTCGAAGCTTAGTAACAAAGGATTTGGTTACCAATTATTTCTCTCTGAAGAATAAATTTCACCTAAACTCTGATAAATCTGTATCAAATTGTACCCGGATACTGGCTACACCAAGAGATCAAGATTCCACTACTTATGTAGAATCTACTATAGCTAACATTGTAGACATGATAAAAAAAAAATTGCATTGGCCAAAGAAAGTGACTTTGCCATGTCTGAAGCATAGACTCTAGTTACATCTAAATTTTGTGATTTGATCTTTTTCACAGAATTGACAATATGCAATAGGATAATATTTATTTCAATTGAATTTGAATTGGGGACAACATTTTCCCACAAAACATATTGTTAAATCAAATTAAGTTATTGTGTTTCCATTTAATCTACTCTTTCCCCCTAATTTTACTTTGTAAGCCTCTGTACCCACTCAACCTACCATTTTAAAAAAGTAGTTTTCAAAAATTTGCCCATCAGGAACAAGGTTATATTGAACATTTTAAGAAACAAACACAATAAACACTATGGAAAGCTTTAATGACTTGTGCCAGCACAGGAGTAAATGCTTTTTATTTAAGTTTTTCCAGTATTGCATATAAAACTAACTTTTAAATGCATTTTAGGATAAAGCCATAAACAAAGTGATAGCCATTCCTGGATCATGTAAAAATCTTTTGGTCCTCTTTGAATTGTCTTTTCAAGGTTCTAGAGCAGAATTTGGAAACAAATGATCAACACATAGATATAGACAGTTCAAATTTTTACAGAATTTTGTAACTTTACAGAAAATCATCATACATTTTTTTATGTCTAGTTTTATATAGCTCTACACCTAGATATCACTATCAGATCATCAGATATGATTTCTAGGCCAGATGTATAATTTTTTAAAACTGATCTAAAAATAGAAAATGATTTGGATCTAGATATTAGATCCTAGTACACAAGAGACAAAGTTCCAAGGTTAGATCTAGATCTCTAGATCTAGAGCTAGACTCTAGATCTGACTAAGACTCTCCATTTGGACAAGAGTAGAGTCCAAGTCTGAATATCATTGTGTGCTTGATCTTGTTTAGATTTAAAAAAATATATGGCCAATCTACAAATGTAAAGGTAGAGATCTAGATCTAGAATAGATCGATCCTAGCCAATTAAGTATTGAATATAAGCGCTGATTCAGTGATTATGAAACAAATGAATGAGAATAAAAGGCTTTGTGTTTTTGTACTTTTTCTTCTTCGATAAGATGTGTTGCAAATGATTGTAATCTACACTGATTCAGATTTCAGGTGAAGATTTTACTAAATCAGTAGGGAAAAAACATCAAAGCGGTCCTGAAATGATTATTTACCTGTAACAGCAATAAACTGTTCAATGGTTTGTTCTCCCACAGTTTGAACGCCACTGGACGTCGCCATTTTTTTGAGCAACAGAATTCGACTTCCGGCAGAACAAATAGTTGAAATAAAAATTTATTCACGGAAAAGCTTCGAAAAAAAAATGATGTGACAAACCTAAATGGTTGGACATTGAAATGTTTGGTATTCATCTTTTTCTTCTTTTTTTTTTTCCTTTTTTTTTTACGTGATTACGCTGAAATGGTTAAAAACACGAAATCGATGATCTAGAGGCTACATATTTGATATCTGTAGGCTAAATTTCCAACTTAAGTCCAACTATCAATCAGTTTTCTTTCATTTTATCTATCGATCTATCTGTCTATCTATCTATCTATCTATTTATCCATCTATCTATCTATCTATCTATCTATCTATCTATCTATCTATCTATATATATATATATATATATATATATATATATATATATATACATATATATCTATCTACCTATCTGTGGCGTCGCGATGATTGGAAGTTAAGTGCGGCTGAACAATGTCATCTTAACTTATAAACCTTACTTTATTGGTCCATTTTACTTGTTAGGCAACATAAGTAATATATCGATAATTGTTTAAATTTATCCAAAGGCTTATCGTCATGAGCTACAGAATTGAAGCGATTTTGAGGTAAGGCTATCATTATTCGTAATAGTATTGCGAATAACTCTGTAGTTTATCTGTAATAACAGCATTAAGAATAACTCAGCAGCTTATCCGTAATAATAGTATAGCGAATAACTCCACAGCTTATCCGTAATAATAGTATAGCGAATAACTCAGCAGCTTATCCGTAATAATAGTATTGCGAATAACTCTGCAGCGTAGCTGTAATAATAGCATTAAGAATAACTCAGCAGCTTATCCGTAATAATAGTATAGCGAATAACTCAGCAGCTTATCCGTAATAATAGTATAGCGAATAACTCAGCAGCTTATCCGTAATAATAGTATAGCGGATACTCCTTCACTGTTATTCGTAATATAATAATACTGCAGGTGTCTCTGCAGCGTTAATTGATCACAATGGTGTTGTTACTGCTTATTTTTAGCCTAGGCCAAACTCGTTAACATGCAGCATTTAGAGTATTGTTTTTATACATTTCTGTGTCAATTATTGTTGTCACTTGGATCCTCTCAATTTATTTTCGGTTGGTCATTATAATTCTATCAAAATGTATGCCTCTAAAAACGTAGATCTGTGAAGTCAAAGATGTTTAGATCAAGTGTAAACGAATCCTGACCAAATAAGTTAGTAGACCTATGTATAGGTCTGTCCCTCGGGAAAGTAGAACAACATTAAGACTTAAAATAGGGTTGAAATAGGCTTACCAGTACTAAAATAAATCAATATTAGAGTAATGCCAGGAGTTGTATCGAGTCATTGACAACCAAATCACGTTTCAAGGCGTTTGCTCTAGGTGCGTATTTCCTCCTTAGCAGTCAGCTACATGTTTTGACCTGTCTTTTGAACTCGGACAAATCTCTCTCTCTCTCTCTCTCTCTCTCTCTCTCTCTCTCTCTCTCTCTCTCTCTCTCTCTCTCTCTCTCTCTCTCTCTCTCTCTCTCTCTCTCTCTCTCTCTCTCTCTCTCTCTCTCTCTCTCTCTCTCTCTCTTTCTGTCTCTCTCTGGATCTTAAAAGAGACAGGCACACAACTTTATAACTACGGGACTATAAAAAAAGAAACAAGACAAGTATAGATTTAACATATAAACGTGTCGCCTTTATTGTGGCTTCATCAGATTGTGTGTTATCTCATCTTGTTAACAGCCATCGTGGCTACTCGCAGAAACTATGATATAACTCTGGTAACAGCCATCGTGGCTACTCGCAGAAACTATGATATAACTCTGTTAACAGCCATCGTGGCTACTCGCAGAAACTATGATATAACTCTGTTAACAGCCATTGTGGCTACTCGCAGAAACTATGATATAACTCTGTTAACAGCCATCGTGGCTACTCGCAGAAACTATGATATAAGTCTGTTAACAGCCATTGTGGCTACTCGCAGAAACTATAATATAACTCTGTTAACAGCCATCGTGGCTACTCGCAGAAACTATGATATAACTCTGGTAACAGCCACTGTGGCTACTCGCAGAAACTATGATACAACTCTGTTAACAGCCATCGTGGCTTCTCGCAGAAACTATGGTACAACTCTGTTAACAGCCATCGTGGCTACTCGCAGAAACTATGATATAAGTCTGTTAACAGCCATTGTGGCTACTCGCAGAAACTATGATATAACTCTGGTAACAGCCATCGTGGCTACTCGCAGAAACTATGATATAACTCTGTTAACAGCCATCGTGGCTACTCGCAGAAACTATGATATAACTCTGTTACCAGCCATTGTGGCTACTCGCAGAAACTATGATATAACTCTGTTAACAGCCATCGTGGCTACTCGCAGAAACTATGATATAACTCTGTTAACAGCCATCGTGGCTACTCGCAGAAACTATGATATAACTCTGTTAACAGTCATCGTGGCTACTCGCAGAAACTATGATATAACTCTGTTAACAGCCATCGTGGCTACTCGCAGAAACTATGATATAACTCTGGTAACAGCCATCGTGGCTACTCGCAGAAACTATGATATAACTCTGGTAACAGCCATCGTGGCTACTCGCAGAAACTATGATATAACTCTGGTAACAGCCATCGTGGCTACTCGCAGAAACTATGATATAACTCTGTTAACAGCCATCGTGGCTACTCGCAGAAACTATGATATAACTCTGTTAACAGCCATTGTGGCTACTCGCAGAAACTATGATATAACTCTGTTAACAGCCATCGTGGCTACTCGCAGAAACTATGATATAACTCTGTTAACAGCCATCGTGGCTACTCGCAGAAACTATGATATAACTCTGGTAACAGCCATCGTGGCTACTCGCAGAAACTATGATATAACTCTGGTAACAGCCATCGTGGCTACTCGCAGAAACTATGATACAACTCTGTTAACAGCCATCGTGGCTACTCGCAGAAACTATGATATAACTCTGTTAACAGCCATTGTGGCTACTCGCAGAAACTATGATATAACTCTGTCAACAGTCATCGTGGCTACTCGCAGAAACTATGATATAACTCTGTTAACAGCCATCGTGGCTACTCGCAGAAACTATGATATAACTCTGTCAACAGTCATCGTGGCTACTCGCAGAAACTATGATATAACTCTGTTAACAGCCATCGTGGCTACTCGCAGAAACTATGATATAACTCTGGTAACAGCCATCGTGGCTACTCGCAGAAACTATGATATAACTCTGGTAACAGCCATCGTGGCTACTCGCAGAAACTATGATATAACTCTGGTAACAGCCATCGTGGCTACTCGCAGAAACTATGATATAACTCTGTTAACAGCCATCGTGGCTACTCGCAGAAACTATGATATAACTCTGTTAACAGCCATCGTGGCTACTCGCAGAAACTATGATATAACTCTGTTAACAGCCATCGTGGCTACTCGCAGAAACTATGATATAACTCTGGTAACAGCCATCGTGGCTACTCGCAGAAACTATGATATAACTCTGGTAACAGCCATCGTGGCTACTCGCAGAAACTATGATATAACTCTGGTAACAGCCATCGTGGCTACTCGCAGAAACTATGATATAACTCTGTTAACAGCCATTGTGGCTACTCGCAGAAACTATGATATAACTCTGTTAACAGCCATTGTGGCTACTCGCAGAAACTATGATATAACTCTGTTAACAGCCATCGTGGCTACTCGCAGAAACTATGATATAACTCTGGTAACAGCCATCGTGGCTACTCGCAGAAACTATGATATAACTCTGGTAACAGCCATCGTGGCTACTCGCAGAAACTATGATATAACTCTGGTAACAGAAAAATGGGAAAAAATATTCAAAATACGGGCTTAATAATGTAGATAACTAAAATTAAACATTGCATATTTTTTTTTTCAGAATGACTGAATTTTGGATAAAATTTTCACTTAAAATATACATCAATCTTATTCACTTATTCAAGCAACCCCCCCCCCCCCCCAACTTAATTGTTACATAACAACCTCAAAAGGGAAAAATGAAAACCATTAATGTGGATCAATTGTATAAATTATCAAATTTTGTAATAATTGCAGCTTCGATGGCGGAGCGGTACTGTCTGATCACATAGAGGAAGTCGTCCGCGCATGCGCTATCCGCGCCAGTGAAATGGAAAGATTATGCTACATTGCTAACATAAGAAAAGAACATGCTCCATCTTTTACGGGCCATTTACTGTTATCATAACTTTTTTTTTGTAGTACTACAAAAAGGATGGATTATAGCAAAACACCGAATAACTTCTATCCTTTTTTTTAACTTTATATCACCACGACTTACTAAATAATATTTTATACATATCTTTTATGGTTATTAATTTATTTATCTAATAAAGTTTATGGGCAACCGCAGACGAATGAAAGTTCTACAAGTTATCCTATATAGCCTGCTGTCTTTCAAACGACCCCACAAGGTAGGAATAAATAAGCTATTTTCAATTATTTTAAGTAAAATAAGACTTTTAACTTTAATTTCAAAACCAAAAATTGTTGACAACCAGTGGCATGTTTGGGAGCTCTAGATCTATCGATAAATGCGATGGTATACTAGGCCAAATCATTCTTAATACTGCTTTTATACCTTGTTTCAAAAGAGATGAAACGTATCTGGGAATAGACTCATGTGTTTACCATTAATGTGCAAAGTCATATCTTGACTGAGTTCCGTTCCTCTCCCTTGGTTCGAGAGTATCAGTTCCTCGCTCATCTGAATCTAAATTTTCCATCTCATTTTCCAGTTTCCAAAATTACATAACGTATTGGAGTGAATAGCTTAATTTTTTTTTAGAATTTTATATAAGTAAATAAAATCCTGGAACTGTCTTGATTAATTGATAAATAGTTCACTTAAATTGTTTACAGGAGGCAATGTTAGAATGTTTAGCTCAATATAAACTTTATTATTTTAGAAACAGCAGTAATATAATTTTA
>JAWDGP010003406.1:392500-405000 GCA_033675545.1 Elysia crispata
ATATACACACATAATTATATAAATTATTATATTTACTTTTAGTACGATATATGTACATGTATTCCCTTTTCTTTGCCTCTCAATATATTATTCCTCACAAATATAAAGGTAATAATCATGTTGTAAGTTTTAATTTCATTTACCTTATCTCCACTAGTGGTGGCTGGGCTTCCCCATAAAACACTAGACAACAGCTAATTTTGTACTTTCCCACCTCTGAAAGCTCATTAAAAGGCTATAAAGTGTCTTGGAGTGTATTGCCTTGCCAAACTCACAGGTGCCAGTTTATTTTTTAATAACTGCTGCTGTTAAATTATAAAGACCACAAACAGTAAGGATATGCTTTTTTTCTATAAAAAAGTCTCTTCACTCTCATTAATATACAGATTTATCATGTTTGTTTATTTGACATTGACAATTTGCAAAAAAAAAAATTAAAGTTTCGGTCATTAAAAAAACAAAACAGGAAAAAATGGAAAACAAAACATGATTAAAAAAGACCCCCAGAAACATTAATAAAAAATGAAAAAGAAGCACTCACACTCATACATAATATCATAACATTAATACATTTTTTGCCCTCATTTTCTTTAACATGTGAAAGTAACTCTCAACCTAGTTTGTGAAGATTATTGAAATGAAAAGAACAAATGCATTTTGATCTTTCGTCTTAAAACAAAGAAAACAAAAAATTAAACAAAATAAAACTTGATTCTAAACGTACAGATAAAATTTATGTTGAAGGTCAACATACATGTACACAATATATTTAATAATTATGATTACAATATTTACATAAACTCTCAAAAACTTCTGTAGCTTTTGATAATGACTTTTGCATCAAATGATTCTCATACTGACTCAGTACCCTGGATCCACTCTCCCCTTCCCCTCCCACACCCCCCCCCCCCCCCCCCCACACACACAAACTCCCATTCCCTATGAATGAATTTACACGTATTTATCCAAAAGCTTAAAAATATCTAAATTCTTTTCTTAGCTGTACTTATAAAAGAATTCAATATCACTATCAGCACAACCTTCTAATGATGAGTTGCTAAAAACATGATCACTGGCTAAAACGTTCAAGGTTATGGTGTTATTTACCTTCTCTGAACTTGCAATGATATTACACGATATTAAATGAGGACTAGTTCTTAGCTTTAAAAGATAATGGGTGAATGGCAAATCATTATCACCTTTTTTTCGAAAAAAAAAAAAACAATTTATAAGGTCTCATGTACCTCACGAGATTGAGATTGGGAAACAAATATAAAAAAAAAGAGCAGAAGCGAAAATACGGCAGTAGGAAATGATGCGCCAGAGATGAAGGAAAAGAATAAAAAAGGAGGAGGAAAAAGGGAAAAAAAATCACATACACACACACACACACGCATAGAATTCAATTGAACTTTTTAGATGCAATAATCTAAAATCAAACACTAGTATGCCAGGGAGGGGAACCTATACTGCAGTCTTGACAGATGTGAAAGTTAAAATGTGATAGTTGCAAGGTAACAACAGGTGTAATATTTTGTTCTTGTGCTCATCCCTTCTTGGCTGAGGTAGATGTTGGAGCTATCTGCTCTTGGCTGTGGAGAAAACAGGCAGATTGCACGTTTTAGAAATAAGATATAAGATAGAAAGATAGGTAGATAGATAGGTAGAGAAAGAGAAAGAGAGAGACAGAGAGAGGAAAGAAAGGAGAGAGAGAGAGAGAGAGAGAGAGAGAGAGAGAGAGAGAGAGAGAGAGAGAGAGAGAGAGAGAGAGAGAGAGAGAGAGAGAGAGAGAGAGAGAGAGAGAGAGAGAGAGAGTTGGCAGATTGCATTTATCAAGATTTAAAAAAAGCAAAATTCATTAAATATAAAAGCACTTAACATAACTTAACATATTTAAAAAAGGGTCAGCCAAAAGGTAGCAAAACTCGAATACCGTACATTTTCCGTATAATAACGTATCTTTTAGAGTTTTTACTGCCACCTATTGACCGAAAACGGTAAATGGTGCCTGATCGAAAACAAAAGACGAGCACACACTCATTGATCTCCTCCAGGTGGATGTAAAGCTTGGCCTTTCCATCGCTGTCCACGTCTACTCGACCATCAAACTCGTGAGCCCGCTTGGCATGGATGGTCCGCAGTCGGTTGTTCCACATCGAGAGCAAAGTCTGGCCTGAGGGGTGAACAGAGGGTAACAAAAAAATGAAAATATATATAAAAAAAAGATGAGAAAGAAAATAAATAAAATGAAGAGAATGAAATAAAAAAGAAGACAAAGAAAATACAGGCTGAAAGGGAAAAAAAATTTAAAAAAGAGAATGAAAATTAATAAAAAAAAAATGTATTGAAACATACTTTGATGAAAAATAAATTTTGAAGCAACAAAAGATTAAAAGTGTGTGAAATTTGGAGTGATATCAAAAGCAATAACGAATGAAAAGAAAGACACAAAAATAAAGGGAAACTTAAAAACTAAGTAACGAAATATTCTGTGGGTTTTTTTTCTGTGTTTTTTTTTTTTCTACAAAACACAGCACTGTAGAATAAAATATTTCAAACTTAAACTGTTCTTTATCAAATAACATATATTGACGAATTAACATTATTTGTATCTCAAAGATCATGTTGCACAAGTGTCATATTATATAAAGAGAAACTTTTCAAACTTGTCCTTCAATAAAACAATGACATATCATTTCCTATTGATGATGAGGGAATGTATTCAAATACAAATGATAGGTGTTTTTAAAATACTTTTTACAATCCCCACAAAACTTCTTTATGTTCCTCAAGTCGGAATTTTCGTTTCCTCCATTAAAAAAATACAAGTTTTTTCAGTCTTTTCTTTGAAGTTTTGCAAGTTTTCCAAATAAAAAAACCAAAACAACGTAAAAAAAACCATCAACACATGACGCAGTCACGTAACCTCCAGATCGCATCAGCAAGTCTTCAGATTTCATTTTCTTGGGAGGCGGGGCATCAGTCTGTTTCTCTCCTTGTAAAAAGTCTTGTTTTTCTCTCTCTGTCATGTGTTGTAACCTAAGAGTGGAGAATAAGCAGCAAGTGAAGGGCTGAATTAATGATCTCCATCTAATCAGATGGAACAATGCATTAGAGTGCAATAAATGGGAAGCAACTCCCATCAAACTACAGAATGCATAGTAACCATTTTTACTTATTAATTACTTAAATATTTAGTGTGTGAGAGGGGGAGGGAGGGAAGGAACAATGAGAGACAGAGAGTGAGAGAGAGGAAGAGAGAGAGAGACTATGGGAGAAAGAGAGAGAGAGAGAGACAGAGAGAGAGAGACTCAGAGAGAGAGAAAAAGAGAAAGACAGACTAAGAGAGAGAGAGAGATAGATAGATAGATAGATAGATAGAGAGAGAGAGAGAGACAGAGAGAGAGACAGAGAGAGAGACAGAGAGAGAGAGACAGAGAGAGAGACAGAGAGAGAGACAGAGAGAGAGAGAACATGAAAAACTCAGTCAAAATTTATTCTTCAAATAAGGTAAATAATTCCTTCATAATTTTTCACAAAACTGAGTGCTCTCCCTTCCCCTAGTAGAATTTTAGCACAATATGCAGTCACGCTGGATCTAGTTTTAAACACATTAACAGGGCATGCACATGCCTTATTCACAAATCTCGTTACAACTTTTATAAGATATGACCACCCCTCCTCCAATCTTTTTTTCACATAGGGAAAAAAATAAAATACTCAAACACGTTCCTGTTTTTTCCTTTAAAGGGATCTACACAAACCGAAACATCACAGAAAATTGAAGAGATTTCTCAACATATGGATTGTAGTTCGTATTTGAGAATCCACAAATATCCTATACATCTCTGTGCACAGTTACACTCTGATTAGAGGCTTTGGTGGCGACCCACAATCAGACCGCCTCCGGGTAAAATTTATTTTTTAAAATTGCAAGTATGTATCGCATATAGTTTCATAACCAAATACTTATAGCTCCCTAACAACATTAATTTTCTGGTTCGACTAGTTATTGTGTGCATTGAGAAAAAAAGATGCTCTTTGAAAAGTTCTTTTTCACGATAGAACAGACCAAACACATTTTTTTAGACTGATAAAGTTGTGAAAAATGTTAAATAGCCAAGATATTTGCAGACAATTGCGATTTGCTTCGAAGGCAAAAGCATTTTTATCATAGGGAAATACACTTATCCAAAGATTAGGTTTAATGACAACTTATTTATTAAAAGTGCGGCAAATTAAGCCCATCACTGTTGAGGTAATCAGTTTTCCTACCATAGGAATTTCAAATGAAAGGTTTCTGTTGGGTTCCACTTCTATATTAATCTGTTTCTGTGCGATCACGAGTCCAATTTTTTAATTATGAATATAGAGACCGTGAGGCTTTCAAAGATCTAGATTATGATGGGCCTATACCTTGCCTGCGAGTAGTATCATTATATGCCAAAGATATCTATAGACCTAGAAAACATCTGTAGCGTATATACGTGGTGTATACATACACATTTAGCGGCTAGAAATTAAAAATCTTGACTTAATTTAGAAGAAACGTAATTATGACCCGTAATATTCTTTGATTATAATGAATGCTGATTACTTATCAACTTTGAACACCTTTGACAAAATGGCACAAACTTGATAATGTTGACAATCTTTTTTTCACAGGCTCCCTCAGCAAAGCTATTTTATCCTTTTATTTTTGGTAAAAAAATCTTGCTGTGGAAGAGGAGTTAATTAAAAAAAATGTTGTTTTCCTTGTAGAATATACTTTTAGTTTCGGTTTCATATTCCGTTACAACACTCTGATGGGGGGTGGGGGGGGGGGATCGGAATTTCCATATTAGCAACTAGGATTTTACGTCGAGCCGTCTTCTACTAGAGGTCTGATTTCTATAGACATTCGTTACTGTGACACTCGAGTGTATGTTATAATTCAAACCGGTAAGGATTCCTTAAAAAAAAAACTCATTATCATATATATAATAAAAATGCGAAGATGAAAGTGATTCACAGCATTCGGTGATTCGATAGTTTGGGACTTGTTTTTAAAATTAACTGTGGAAACTTGAGAGAAGCAATATGAAGGACTTAAAAAAACAACAAAAAAAAACAAAAAAAAAAAAATCAGAAAAGACATTAGCAAAAAACAAGCAGTGCAAACTATCTAAACTCATGATCACCTGTCCAATTCCCGCCAACCTTGTTCCACCTCTGCTCCACCAACTTTGCCAACGTCCTTCGCCCCTGCGCCCTGACCTGGCGTGGACAGCTTCCGGTTGAGAGTCACCTGAGCATGAGCAGTGACGTCATCTCCAGCACCGGGTTGGGGCGGTTTCCGGCACTCCTGCAGGCAGGCGAGCACTTTGGCGTGCTGTGATGACGTGTCGCTGTACGACCGGACTAGAGCTTCTAGCTCCGCCCACAGCTGTCGGTACTGCTCGTCTCTGGGAAGGAAGGGGAAACGCCAAAAAAAAAAAAAAATAAAATAAAATAAAATAAAATAAAATAAATAAATCATTGCTATATAGAGGGGAAGAAACCTGCAGATCTCGAGGTATGTACTTTATTACTATATGGTTAGCACAACAATTGTGACCTTATCTCTTGAAAAACCTAGCTTAAGAAATTAATTTTTAGGCTTCATAAAGAACTATAAATTGCAACAATCGTACAAAAGTCAGTAAAAGTTTCTGAGAGATTTTTTTTTCATAATAAAAAATGTAAAGAGTTTAATGCTTTTTGAGAATAGATCTTGCAAACTTTACTGCTTTCAGCTGGAAACGAGAAAGATGCAATTTTAGCTGAGTTTTCCGAGACAGAGGAGCAAACTGGTTAGTGCAAGACCTGACTAGAAAGTAAAAGTTAAACAATCCTTGACCGACAGAATTTCTACGCTGCAACTCTGTGGACCTCCGCAAACGTGTATCAAAACTTTAGAGAATTCTTTTCGCTGCATCAAAAATTATAACCATAAAAATGAAATAGTTTGATTCAGCATAAGTCAATAATAATAATAATAATAATAATAATAATAATAATAATAATAATAATAATAATAATAATAATAATAATAATAATAATAATAATAATAATAATAATAATGATAATGATAATAATAATAATAATAATAATAATAATAATAATAATAATAATAATAATAATAATAATAATAATAATAATAATAATAATAATAATAATAATAATAATAATAATAATAATAATAATAATAATAATAATAATAATAATAATAATAATAATAATAATAATAATAATAATAATAATAATAATAATAATAATAATAATAATAATAATAATAATAATAATAATAATAATAATAATAATAATAATAATAATAATAATAATAATAATAATAATAATAATAATAATAATAATAATAATAATAATAAAGTCGCACGGGTCCGAAAAAAGCAGCTACTTGGAGCTGACCAGATGGCAGAGAGGACAAAGCCAAACCTTTTGGAGCCTTTTCCTCTGGCGCCCGCCGCGGGTACCGGAAGCGCTTCGTTGTTGGTTTCCATGCCGACGATTCTGTAGATGACGCGCTTGCATTCGATAACCTCGTCCTCCGTGAGCGTTTCCTTCATCATGAGCTGGGGGAGAGGGGTCACGCTCTGGGGAGTTTCGAAAGGGACAGCTCACTGATTGGTGGATATAGTTTACCGACTGCACAGGCTCTCTTCAGCTTTAGAAGCTTCCAATATTCTTAATGCTTGGAGACCGGCACAGAGAGCTGCTTAGCCCAGACTTCAGGCACTTAAGACCATCATTCATGCCCTGGGTAAAATTTGGGTAGGTGAGGGCTTTCCCACCTGTGCTAGCACGTACCTAACCACACCTAGGTGGAAGGAGTTAAGATCGTGAAAGACTAAAGGGGTGTTCGTATGGGCACACGGTTCGAACCCAAGACCTGTTAGTTCCCAGGTTAGAGGAATTACATCAACACCGACGCTGTGTCGTTATTTCTAGATTTATCGACTTATTTGGCAAAAGTGAGCAAAAGAGAATAATGTCAGCGCTCCTGAATGCCGTAATAACAGAGGGATTAGGCCGACAGTTTGAGCAGAAAATGACAAAACAATAGCATTCGTGTGACATAGAACCCCCCCCCCCCCCCCCCCCAAACCACCCCACCCCTCCTTTTTTCTTCTTTCTTTCTTTGTTCTTCCACAAACTATTTCGTAACTACACGACTCACTTAGTTTATCTCATAATATTGGACATATCCAGCTGGAACCAAGTGTCAAGGGTGAGCATTTTTCAAGATAGCGCGCCGGAGCGTGTACTCACGTTGATGATGTTGAACAGGATGGTCTCGCTGATGACCATCGGCCAAAACCGTGAACTCTTCTCCAGGTGGTCAATGGCTGGACATTGATGGACATAGAGGGAGGAAAATTGGGGCGTGGGGAGAGAGAGAGGGGGGCATTGAAGATATATACTGAAATGAACTTCTAATGTAAATCCATCCTATGCAATCATTCTAATAACTTTGTTAAGATTCATTAACAGACGTGTTTCGGGCTTAAAGTGTGTAATGTTCGTTCCTTCATTATTCATAATTTTATCTCACTCCGTATCTTTTTTTGATTAAACATTTTGATATTTCTTCTCAGGACACGAGAATGCTGATATCCTTAATTTTCTTTGTGAGGCGGAAGAAAAACAAAAAGAAAAACTCTTTGAATATTTGTGGCGAACTGAAGGTCAACACCTAAAGACAAGGATCACATAACAACCACAACCATTTGGAGAAAATTAAGGAGGGCAGAACAGTTAGCTCTACTTTTAAAAAAAGAAAAGAAAAAAAAAGCAGAGTTTGAAACTTTGAAACTATTTTGAACCTTTTCATTTCAATTTTTCATGAGAGAGGAGGACTCTGGTTCAGCTATCACATTCACAACCCGGCCCTCAACTTAACAAAGGAGACGGAACTGACGTCTTCAAAACTAACTTCTCCTGCACTATAGAAGGTAACAAGAACCTGAGATCTCGGTTCTTCATCGTAAACATCAGACAATTTTCATAAAAAAAAAAAAGACGAAATGAACAAAGCATTATTCAGACTGCACAAGACACTTTCCTATTCCCGGCGGTGAAATGAAAAACAAAAGCAATTACTAGGATATCGTATTGCCTGGGAGACTCTTTATGATCAAAAACGGCTGGGTGGGGCCTGTGGTGCCGAGCTTTTCCACTCGGGAAAGGTGGTCCAGACTTAAACAAAGAAAGCAGTCAAAAAACATATCGGAGATAAATTTCTATTTTTAATATTTCGCATAATCAAAACACATTTTCATCGTAATACCTCCTTCATTACATGACAAGGCTTAGTTGTACTCAGTAGCACTCTTCGGTTGACTAAGGGACCTTCTAAACTCCGCCAATACCCTTTTTAAAGCGCCATGAATGGAATTTATATTTATTATAAATCTTTGATGCTATAAGTTTTCAAAAATACATAGAATGAGAAAGATTTCAAAGTTTTCCTTTTTGAATTAAGAAAAGGTTTAAAAGCACTCAGAAAGCTCCACTTTTAGTTGTGTTATATTTTTGCTAAAAACGAAACAAAAACAAAAAAAATCTGTATTAAAGAAATTAAAAACAGGAAAAAAAAATACAAACAAAATGTTGGAATAGATCATTCTCGCAAGGTTTTTACTTTCCATCTCTTTCTCTATCCTGCACCTCCATAAAAAGGAGGGACATAACCAGTAGATGAGTTTTGGGAAATCACGCAAACACAATAAAAGCAAAGCTTCTCTTTTTGTCTCACGTAATGGAACATTTTATGAGGTGGAATATCTCGCCACCTAGCCCCTCCTCCAAGATTAATTTGACAAAGAGCAGTATCTTCAACGTCTGGCCTTTACTTCCCTATCTTTCGTTTTATCGAACTCAAATATTATTCTGCGATGTGTCTAACCTTAAGGATGCTACTCGGTTATGATTTGTAATATTTCAACATAGTTTTGATTTTTCTCTTACCTCGGATTATTGTCGCGGTCGCTTTTGCTTTTAATTAAAAAAGCAAAACAAAAAACAAAATGAAAAACCAAACGTTTCTTCCAATCTACAAAGTTAAATTTTAACAAATCTATCTACCTCCCGACTTCCTCACCTACCCATCACTTATCAATTAATTAATAATTTCCACAAAGCCGTGGACCTTTTGACACTTTTTTCTCAGCTGGAATTCAAATCTTACAATGATCGTTTAGAAGTAGTTTTTTCAAAAATATGGGGAAAAGTACAGACCTAGCTATTTTCCTGCATTGATTTTTGACAGTTATACCAAATATTTTGGTTATCAGAAATATAATGTAACATAAAAATCGAAATATTAAAAAAAACAACAAAAAAAAAAACAAAAAAAACCAAAATGCACTAATAATAACACACTGAAGAAAAAAACCTCAACAAAACAATAACAAAAACCGAGTGTAGCAGCTTTGACGTCATCAAATATTACACATTTCTTCGCATAAAACGAACTGCGCATGTCAGCCAGGATGAGCACACAGCTCATTAGTCAATGATTGCTCACAGGAGAACTTTTGGCCGCGTTTGTTTACACTTTGGTGGCTCAGGGCCAGTGATTGGCGGACAGTCTTAGCTCTGCGAGGAGCTCAATATCAGCTCTAACTTAGTCTTAGCTCTGCGAGGAGCTCAATATCAGCTCTAACTTAGTCTTAGCTCTGCGAGGAGCTCAATATCAGCTCTAACTTAGTCTTAGCTCTGCGAGGAGCTCAATATCAGCTCTAACCTACATGGGGCCGAATCTCAACTCGACTCTAGGAATGAGATTCCATCGAAGTCTTGTAATAAACAAGGATACGGTAGTTTTCTCTTGATCTATGCTCGGTCAAAGATTAAAGTTAAACATGAGCGATACAGGAGTTAGAGCATCTTAAAAACAATTCTTTCGAAAAAAAACCTAGGAAACTAGATTTTATTCTATTTGGAACCCATATGGGTATTAAAATAAACTATAACCCTGTACTTTGCAAATCGCTTCGACTTTAAAAAATTTCAACACGGAGGAAAATTTGATAATTCCCGGCATTGATTGCTATGTAACATAAAAGCTACGGATTCGAATCCTTCAAGGCAAAGAGAGGAAAGTAATCAGTCGAGTATCGAATTTTTAATCGAATATGACTGAAGATTGAGAGTGCAGCAGTGGCTAATGGGTGGTCAGAGACTGGGATAATTAGCTCTGGTTCTCGGGAAAACCTCATGGAACAGAGATTGTTGATAATGATGGGAACTATGCACTTATAAGAGGTTTACAAGGAAGTTGTGGTAAAAGGTAAACAGATTTAACCAGGCGGTGGCATAATTGTGTAGAAGCTGTGTGAAGGAGAGTTGGGATTCACAAGTAACAGTAAGCTACAGGTGTAGGTTTTGTAATAGTGATGGTAATAGATGTGATAAAAGTAACAACAATAGTACTAGTAGTACTAGTAGAAGCTGTGGTGGTGGTGGTAGTAGTAGTAGTAGTAGTAGTGGTGGTGGTGGTGGTAGTAGTAGTAGTAGTAGTAGTAGTAGTAGTAGTAGTAGTAGTAGTAGTAGTAGTAGTAGTAGTAGTAGTAGTAGTAGTAGTAGTAGTAGTAGTAGTAGTATCCTCACCATAGTAGTAGTAGTAGTAGTAGTAGTAGTAGTAGTAGTAGTAGTAGTAGTAGTAGTAGTAGTAGTAGTAGTAGTAGTAGTAGTAGTAGTAGTAGTAGTAGTAGTAATAGTTGTCTGTCTGTCTGTCTGTCACTCTATCTCTCTCTGCCTGTCTGTCTCTCTCTCTGTGTCTGTCTGTCTATCTGTCTCTCTCTGTGTCTCTGTCTGTCTTTCTGTCTCTGTCTGTCTGTCTGTCTGTTTGTCTCTCTCTCTCTCTCTCTCTCTCTCTCTCTCTCTCTCTCTCTCTCTCTCTCTCTCTCTCTCTCTCTGTATTAGCGCTCAGTATAGCTAGAGACAGCTGCCAGTATCAGTTGGACCTCAGCAATCTGCCCTGGCCTGGCCACCATCTGAGGTGAGAGCTCTAGTCAACCCAGCGGCGCTTCTCCCACTGGAGCACTGGTCAACGAGGATCAGTTTTAGACACTCCCAGCATGCCAGTCCCACTGCTTAGAGCGAGCATGCTGAAGTTTTACTTCTCTCTATCGGTTCTTATCATACGCGCTCTCTCTCTCTCTCTCTCTCTCTCTCTCTCTCTCTCTCTCTCTCTCTCTCTCTCTCTCCCTCTCTCTCTCTCTCTCCCTTTCTCTCTCTTTCTCATATCTCTCTCCGTATCTGTCTCTGTCTGTCTCTCTCTTCTCACTCTCTTGTATTTCTCTTTCTCTCCTCTCTTTCTCGTTCTTCATCTCTCTCTCCTTGTTCTCTCATTGCCTTAGAAACAAACGCAAAGGAACGAAAACATGTCATGACCTGCGACTGACAAAGGGACACAACTGATGCACGCCACACGCCTCAAGGGAAAATCACTCTCTAAACACAGAGTGACAAGGGCAACCACGCAGTGAGGGAGTTAGAGGAAATACTGCTTAGCTAGCACTGGCAGCTGAATTTAAGACAGAGTCAGAGTGCTTTAAGCACCCAAACACCAAAGTTCTTATCTAAACGAGGTAAATCTAGAGCTTGAGAGCCTGTGATGGGAAAACATATTCTCTTTAAGATATTTTCTATTTTACTACATATCTTTCATCATTCCAGTTTTTGTCGTTTCCGAATAAGATTTAAAGGACAGAAAAAAAAGGAGGGGGTGAGTTCAGAAAGAAGGGGATAAAAGATGTGTGACTATTTGAACGGTTCCTTGCAAAACTTACTGTAGCGAGCACGGATTTCAAATTTATCATAAATTTCACAGTTTTCATCCAAGCTTGAGCCACTTTCAAATTAAGTAGGAAATAGAGGAAAGAAGAAGAAGACGCAAGAAGTGAGGTTGACCAGGATGTTTTGAGAAAGAAACATAATCATAGCGTTGGCCCTACTGGAAAAAACTCAATATTTTCAAAAGAGTTAAAAAAAAAACAGGTTAATTTCTCGAATCCGGTCTACTGTAAATGAAAACTCTTGACCATTGTGGGAAATACATTTCAAACTCAATATTTTCAAAGGAGTTAAAAAAAAACAGGTTAGTTTCTCGAATCCGGTCTACTGTAAATGAAAACTCTTGAACATTGTGGGAACCTATCACGTTGAATGAAAAGTGAACAGACGATTAACTCTTTTTTACTCCAGCAAAAACAATCAATGCCAATGAAGTCACCAACAAACGGTGCTTAATTAAGCCGTGATGATAATAATATTATGATGATGGTTATAATGAAAGGTATACTGGACACAAGAATGGCACCGATGTAAGAGAAGGCTTAAACAGAGAT
This sequence comes from Elysia crispata, assembly GCA_033675545.1. Taxonomy (NCBI): domain Eukaryota; kingdom Metazoa; phylum Mollusca; class Gastropoda; family Plakobranchidae; genus Elysia; species Elysia crispata. The sequence continues at coordinate 404,893 of JAWDGP010003406.1, forward strand.
AATACATGAGAGTGAGAGAAAGAGAGAGAGAGAGAGAGAGAGAGAGAGAGAGAGAGAGAGAGAGAGAGAGAGAGAGAGAGAGAGAGAGAGAGAGAGAGAGAGAGAGTG
>JAWDGP010003406.1:410000-422500 GCA_033675545.1 Elysia crispata
GTACCATGAAACAAATTTAGAGTTTTCAATACAAGGCTTCAGTGCCAGTAGCTATCAGCATATTGTTCTCTTGTGGCATTTGTGATCCAGCCATTGGAGATGGATGGTTCACTTTAGACCTCACTGGGTTAAAAAACCAAGAGGAAGACAAGGCTTCAGTGCCAGTAGCTATCAGCATATTGTTCTCTTGTAGAATTTGTGATCCAGCCATTGGAGATGGATGGCGCACTTTAGACCTCAATGGGTTAAAAAACCAAGAGGAAGACCAGGCCTCGACTCAACCTTTTATGTATTCAATTTATCTCGGAAATGTTTAATTAGACTTTCATCTCGTGAAAAATAAAAAAAAAATATATAAGTTAAATCATTTACATAACTTAAAAAAAAAACAACAATAAAGGAGGTTTAACAAACTAATACTACCACATTTTCTTGAGCGATTTAAAAAAAAAGAAAACAAGCAATACAAGAGTAATGAACTCTCTAAAAGACTTATATAAACGAGTTCATCAAACCATGATATAAAATCATTTGGTGAAAAGTTTACTTTTCGGCTATTTTCACAATTATCACCGCATTTTAGCCACATGACAATAACAGTTACTGTTGCAAAGAATGAAATTCCTTGTAACTAGTGTAAAAGTTTCTCCTCTTAAACCGAATAATATAGAATGCATTCAAATCTGAAAAAAAAAATATCTGGAAATTCCATCACCGAATTATGAAATCTACCAATCGGGTGACGCTTTTTCGTAAAAAAAATACTACCTAGTCTTTCAAGTATACGAAAATGAAGCTTGGAGCAAAAGAATTGCGCGAAGGCCTATACAATTTGTGCTAAATACGGTCTTTTAAGAAGCATCTTATATTTTTTATTTTACTGCTTCGTTGAATAAACTTTTTAATAGTTTCCACTTGACTAATAACGTAACTTCTATGAGGACAGCAACCCGCATCACGTAAGCCGTTTTTTCTACTTCTTACTTTTGTATGCTGCAATAATTAGTCTGGTTTTAAAGTAAAAAAAAAAAATAAGTAAATAAAAAATTAACAACAGTGATAGCCAACCATGCATGAATTTGGCCAAAAAGTTGACCAAATTAGCTGCTTGCTGTTTGCGTCACGGATAAAAATACGAAAAGCCAACTAAAAAGAAAACAAGTAAAAAATATTTCATATTTACTGTTTTCAAACTTGCGTAAAATAATTTTATTCTACCCTGTCGGCTCCAAATCATTTTCGAATCGTGACAAAAGAAAATGGCGAGGCTAAAGATGACAGCCACCATTATTGGGTTACATAATATTATACCCCATAAATTAATTATACACCCCAGTGTTTCACCCCCCATAAATACACCCCAGTGTCTCACCCCCCCCCCCTAAATACACCCCAGTGTCTCACCCGCCATAAATACACCCCAGTGTCTCACCCCCCATAAATACACCCCAGTGTCTCACCCCCCATAAATACACCCCAGTGTCTCACCCCCCATAAATAAACCACAGTGTTTCACCCACCCCACCCATAAATACACCCCAGTGTCTCACCCCCCCCCCTTCCATAAATACACCCCAGTGTCTCACCCCCCCATAAATACATCCCAGTGTCTCACCCCCCCATAAATACACCTCAGTGTCTCACCCCCATAAATACACCCCAGTGTCTCACCCCTACATAAATACACCCCAGTGTTTAACCCCCCCCCCCACCCCCCATTAATACACCCCAGTGTCTCACCCCCCATAAGTACACCTCAGTGTCTCACCCCCATAAATACACCTAATGTCTCACCACCCCCACCCCCATAAATACACCTCCGGGTCTCACCCCCCATAAATACACCCCAGTGTCTCACCCCCCATAAATACACCCCAGTGTCTCACCCCCAGAAATACACCCCAATGTTTCACACCCCATAAATACACCTCAGTGTCTCACCTCCGATGAGGAAGTTGGTCAGGCAGGAGGACGGGCGGCTGTTGACATCCACTGGACAGATCCTATAGGCCGCGGAGCAGTTGTGCAGCTCTAGGGAAATCGGAAAATAAGATGTGCGTGAGTGTGTGTACGGGAGAGAGAGAGAGAAAGAGAGAAAAAGAGAACGAGAGAGAGAGAGAGAAAGAGAAAGAGAGAGAGAAAGAGAGAGAGAGCGAGAGAAAGAAAGAGAGAGAGCGAGAGAAAGAGAGAGAGAGAGAGAGCGAGAGAGAGAGAGATGGTAGAATGATAGGAACGATAGCCAAAACATATGTGGTAAGGGAATGGATGAGGGAAGATACAAACATATATATTTAAAAAAAAAATATATGAATCATCGCCATCTAGCGGACGCGATCTGTAGAAAGAAATGTTCTGTACAGCAATGTAAGCCTCATAAAGTACAGGGATATGACGTTTTTCACTCCCTCCCTCATTCAGCGGGTCTAGTATTAGGACCGGGGGGGAGGGGGGGGTGGCGATGTTGAGCAGAAAGACATGGACTAGGAAGTGTAGGAAGTGCTACATAATTATAGCTCGCTCTGAACTTTTTGTTGTACTTGGAGTTATCTCTCGTTGCTACGTACATCAGATTGGAGCGGAAATAGAGAAAATATAGGAGGAGGCAGAAACAGATCAGGAAACAAAAACAGCGACTTGTAATTGTTGGAACAGATGATCCAAATAGATAGCGGTGCTGGAATTAGGTCGGTCAGAGTTAATCTGCATAGAGTTTCCAAAAGAGAGGTTTGTGGCTTGAAAAAGCAGGAAGGAAGACGTGCATTTGTTCGTGGGGTTTGTATTTATATAGAAGTCACGGAAGTCGAGAAAAATAAATAAAAAAAACAGAGAGAGAGAGAGAGAGAGAGAGAGAGAGAGAGAGAGAGAGAGAGAGAGAGAGAGAGAGAAGGAAGAAGGAGGTAGATAGATGAATAAAGAAAGAGTGCAAGAGAAAAGCAGATAGGCAATTTGAAAGATCGAGAAACTAGAATATTTATTGCTTATAGGTAGATGAGAGATAGAGAGAAAGAGAAAGAGATACAGAGGAAGAGAGAGATAGAGAGGAAGAGAAAGAGATACAGAGGAAGAGAGAGAGATAGGAAGAGAGAGATAGAGAGAAAGAGAGAGAGAGAGAAAGAGAGAGAGGAAGAGAGAGAGAGAGATAGAGAGAGATAGAGAGAAAGAGAGAGATAGAGAAAGAGAAAGAGATAGAGAGGAAGAGAGAGATAGAGAGAGACAGAGAGAGATAGAGAGAGATAGAGAGAAAGAGAAAGAGATAGAGAGGAAGAGAGAGATAGAGAGAGACAGAGAGAGATAGAGAGAAAGAGAGAGAGAGAGAGAGAGAGAGAGAGAGAGAGAGAGAGAGAGAGAGAGAGAGAGAGAGAGAGAGAGAGAGAGAGAGAGAGAGAGAGAGAGAGAGAGAGAGAGAGAGAGAGAGAGAGAGAGAGAGAGAGAGAGAGAGAGAGAGAGAGAGAGAGAGAGAGAGAGAGAGAGAGAGAGAGAGAGAGAGAGAGAGAGAGAGAGAGAGAGTCGTTCATAAGCTTTCAAGTCCATATCGTAATATTCATAAACACGGAAAACGTTTTATGACACCAAACCTTCACTCTGTGATCCTCTTAATATTGTTTGATTACTCTGAGTGTCTTCTTCCTCTCATTCCTCCTCCTCTCTCTCTCTCTGTCCCTCTCTTTCTCTGTCCTTCTCTCTCTCCATCTCTCTTCCTCTTTCTCCTCTCTCTCTCTCTCTCTCTCTCTCTCTCTCTCTCTCCCTATCTCTCTATCAATCTTTCTTTCTGTAATACCACTCTTACATACCCTATCTTCGCCTATGTTTCTTTGTCTCCGCTATATCTCAATACTCTCAGTTTTATATAAGTAGAAGTAGCACCAGTACTATTTTTTTTATTATGAAAGAAGGAAAAAAAAAAAAAAGGAAATACCCGAAATCACACCACAATAAAAACGGGCAAACTTTCATTTTTTTCTAGATCTAGATAGTTGTAAGTGCATGATGGTCATTCATTTCATTTGAAAGTGAAATATAGACTTAATTTCATTCCATCACAAGCCTCAAAGTTTCATTTTTTTTTTTTTTTTGGTAGAGCAAATCCCTCTAGATTCTTTTAACCATCTCAGTAACCAATGACATAACCTCTAACATTGTGACCTCCATCGACTGAAATACGCCAATCAAAGTTGTCCGGCTTCCTCCAATCTTTTTCGTTTTTTTTATGCGTGGATATGAGTTCGTCCTACAGTCTGTTTTGTGCAGAAATCTCTTCGTCTGTCGTTCCCAATCTAGCTGCCTCTTTCTCCAGACGCTTTGAGATTCAAACATTATCCTGTCTTTCCTCTTTCTCTATACCTTTGCGTACGTCTCTCTCATTCTACCTCTTACTAGTTAGTGTACGATCTCTTTACACGTCCCAATCCCTTTTACCCCTTTTCTCTCTGCCTTTCTGCACGAGTATAAATAGCCTTATTGTCTTTAGGGCCGATTACTTCCCTTGTTTATGGACTTAACTGATGCGGAAATTTTATTTCGCCGCAAAACTTTATTGATGAGCCTCTGAAAAGGTTCCGTCTCTTAAAATAATGCTTGCAGATATAACTTCCTTGTACATTTTCTGATCGCCTTTCAGTTATTTTTTTTTTTTTAACTTGAATGTGTGAAAACAGCTAATTCTGTGCATTGCAAATGTATTTTCAGATCGGTTATTAGCATGCTGTGAATAGCAGCAAAAAGTGCCCAGATGCGTTGTTTTTCAGGGTGGCGAATTTTGTTCACTGTGGTATAATGAATGTTTGAAACGATCAATACATAGATTCGGATTTAAAGGCATTAGCGATCATATTCATATTGACTTTATTTCCTAAATAAGGAAAAATATATCACCCTTCTTCCTATAATGAAAGAATTTATGAGACTTTTTGTCCCTCCAATACTCCCTCTACCTGTCCTGAAATAATGTATCTCCATATTCCACTGGTTGTTTCTCCCTCTCTCTCTTCCAGCCTCTTTCTTTGTTCTTCATTCCCTCTTTTTATCTCTCCTTTTGTATATAACCTAATCAGCTCCACGCCTGTTCCTCTGTGTGTATCTCCATATGTCAATGTGACTGTTTGTTTGCCCCTATCTGTCTTGCTGCCGTCTCTCTCTCTCTCTCTCTCTCTCTCTCTCTCTCTCTCTCTCTCTCTCTCTCTCTCTCTCTCTCTCTCTCTCTCTCTCTCTCTCTCTCTCTCTCTCTCTGTTTCTCTATCAATCTCCTTCTGTAAAAAAAAAAACCTAACTTGCCCATGCAAAAACTTATTTATCTCTTTTTTTTTTTTTTACTATTCTCTGCACCCAAAAAAGCGCCCTCTAAGCCCTCTTTTCATAATTCCTCCAAATAGATGAATAAGAGACAGAAATTTGTGTGCAAAACAATATCGCGTATACACTTAAACCTCTTGTATTCACCCACAACTGATAATAAAATATTAAACAACACACACTTTCTGCTCCCTTTCTCAATTCCAAACACCACATGCAGAGGATAAAATCTCTTCAACGCTAAAAAATTCTTTATGCATATCTCCGTATCCTTTTGAATTAAAAAAAAAAAAGGGAGATAAGCAAATAAAGTGATATTATCCTCTGGTTTGGATACCCGCAGTGCAGTGGGCGGATTACTGAAATGAATATTTGCTGTAGCGCTCAGCCGTCCAACTGGACCCGGAGACAAGTTTTGCCTTCTGAGGGTCGTCCTCAACGTCTAGATCGACATCAGCTCTAACACGGCGGTGCTGGAGACTGTGGCCGTTCTCCTGCATAAATGGACACGATTAAAATGTGTTCTAGAGGGGATGTCTTGTTCTATTTTAGATGGCCCGGTCTGTCCTTCGATCTCTCTCTCTCTCTCTCTCTCTCTCTCTCTCTCTCTCTCTCTCTCTCTCTCTCTCTCTCTCTCTCTCTCTCTCTCTCTATCTTCCTCGGTGCCACACAATATAACTTTATACCTTTGAATTCCTACATCAAACTCTCTCTCTCTCTCTCTCTCTCTCTCTCTCTCGGTGACTCAAAATATAACTTAATACCTTTGAAATCCTACATCAAACTCTCTCTCTCTCTCTCTCTCTCTCTCTCTCTCTCTCTCTCTCTCTCTCTCTCTCTCTCGGTGACTCAAAATATAACTTAATACCTTTGAAATCCTACATCAAACTCTCTCTCTCTCTCTCTCTCTCTCTCTCTCTCTCTCTCTCTCTCGGTGACTCAAAATATAACTTAATACCTTTGAAATCCTACATCAAACTCTCTATCTCTATCTCTCTCTCTCTCTCTCTCTCTCTCTCTCTCTCTCTCTCTCTCTCCCTCTCTCTCTCGGTGACAGACAATAAAACTTTATATCTTTGAATGAATTCCTACATCAAAATCTCTCTCTCTCTCTCTCTCTCTCTCTCTCTCTCTCTCTCTCTCTCTCTCTCTCTCTCTCTCTCTCTCTAGGTGACACACAATATAACTTAATGCCTTTGAATTCCAACATCAAACTCTCTATCTCTCTCACTCTCTCTCTCTCTCTCTCTCTCTCTCTCTCTCTCTCCCTCTCTCTCTCGGTGACTCATAGTTTAACTTTATACCTTTCAATCCCTCAATAAATATTTCTCTCTCTCTCATTTTCTGTCTGTCTCTCTATCTGTCTGTGTCTGTCTTCTCTCCCTCTCTCATTTCGCCTTTGAAATCATCCATACGAATGAAATTTTCACATCTCATTTTTATGTATAATATTATAACACTTTAGCAGAAGTATTTATTATTTATATGAGAAATTTGAATGAAAAAAGAGGCCAAAAGTAAAGAGAAGAGGCACAATACCACATATTCGTAAAAAGATTATTAGACAGAGAAAGAATAAACGAGTGAGAATGAAAATGAGGAGAAAGGGTTAAAGACCAATACATGAGAAGTGAGAAAGATCAAAATATAAGAAAAATGAAAAGAGGAAGAGGTGTAGAAGGGAATGTTAGGGAGGAATAATAGACAAAAGAAACAAAAAAGAAATAAAGACAAATAGTTTTCTCAACTTTAAAAAAATAATGAAAAAATGAAGACAAATATTTTTTTATATGCAAAAAATATAAAGGTAAAAGTTCATGATTCTGTTCATTTATAAAACGAATGCATTTATATTCGACCACAACTCAACTCTTGTAACAGTCAAGGTTCTTTCGAATTATATTAGAGAAAATTAATATAATTTTCTTTTAAACAACAAAAAAAAACGGGTAGTTCAACGCTTAAGCATATGCTTTCTTATTACAAGCTGAGTGTGCTTGAAAATAACTATATACTAGACGAACTAAACATATACATAAAGCAACTGCACTTATCAACAATACAAATCGTATCTACGACAGATTAATTCAAATGTATCCAGTTACAAGGCAAGAAGATAAACCGCAAAACTTCACGAACTGGCGGCGAATCTACAAGGAAAGCAAGCCAAAAACCAATGAATCAGTGTACTGACCTACAACGCTTGACTTGGGTGTGCACCATTTAAGCGGGGCTGTCTCTATGGGGAGGCCTTCTTTAGAGGGTATGACCAGTCCCTCGGCGTGTTCTGAGAATTAAGAAAAAAAAACGTGAATTGTTAAGAAGAGATGAACTGGGAGGAACAGGAGGAGGGGGAGGAGGAGGATAAGGAGGAGAAGGAGGATAAGGAGGAAGAGGAGGAGGAGGAGGAGGAGGAGAAGAAGAAGAAGAAGAAGAAGAAGAAGAAGAAGAAGAAGACGACGACGAACCAAGGTCTCTATCTGAACTCACAGAGGAGAGCAGCCATTAGAGACGTTCTCTGTTATTGTAGAACTCTGACAAAATCTGCCGCAAACACTGATATGAGTGGAGTGAGAGAATAAGTGTAAAGAATATTGTTCAAGGATTTTATCGCCGCACTAAACCAGGCCAGGATTCGAACCCCAGGACGCGTGGACCCACAGTTGAGTGTCGACGATTGGACCGAGACATCACTAACACAATCTATTAATTAACTAAAAATAATTATAACAATCAAACTGTCTGTGCAACATTACAACCCTCTCAAGCCACAAGCAAAACAAAACAAATGTAACAGAGAAAAGTGTGAAAGAGCGAGGCTAGTACATACCTTATTGCAGTCCCATGAGTTCAAGTATTCGGTTTGAGATTTGCTAGAAACCCAGTTTTCTAAAAAAGCGGTAGTTTATTTTGAAGTATGATTTCTTAGACTGCGACTGGCTTCATGATTATGTTGTTCGTAAAATAACTTTGGACTATGCCTTCGTCAGAAGTGCGCGAACAGAAAATGAAAATAAAAAGTAATACACAAAAACAATACAAGACGAAAAAAAAAAAGAAAGAGAGAAACACAAAAGCAAATGTAATAATCTATGAAATCTGTTTTGAAATGACACAATCGCTTCCAGAGTACAAATTAACGATAAAATATGGACTGAAATATTAACAAAGGCGTGCTTGTGGACATGACAGCATTGGAAGGAAATTATCGCTTAATTACAAATTTTCAAATTTTGTATCCTATTCTCTCGCTCTATCACAATTTTTCCCCTTTCTTATTCTGTCCTCTCTTTACTAAAAAATCTTTCTCTCTCTCTCTCTCTCTCTCTCTCTCTCTCTCTCTCTCTCTCTCTCTCTCTCTCTCTCTCTCTCCCCTCGATATCTCTTTTCTCTCTGCCTGCTCTCTCTCTCTATCTCTCTCTCTCTCTCTCCATCTCTCTCGGATACACTACTAAACTCCTCTTACTCAGTGATATTTTTTTCGTAAAAACCTCTCTGCCAGTGTAAATAGCTTTGCTCGACCAGTTATGCCAGGGTCAATAAAGCAAGTCTTTCATACTTCAACCAATAGACTGATCAATCAATTTTCTAGGTTATAGCATGTTAAGAAAATCTTTTTAGCTGTACTCGAAAAGAACGAAATATTCTACTTAGAGCAAAGCGGGTGAACGTAGGGAAAGCCATGGCAGAATGAAAATAGTCTAGAATCTTCATGTAATATTGCTCAATGTTTATTTAAAATAATCTGAGAATTTTCTATCACTTTCCTAGAACATTGCCCCCCCCTCTCTCTCTCTCTCTCGCCATACAACCTTTCGGCCCTTCCGTCAAAATCGAATCAACTTCCCTTACGGACATTTTCTGCAGATCGAAATATTCTCCAATTTTTTTTCATCTTTTGTTCATGTCAGCCCCATCGTTTTATAATGTGAACGCACGGCCATCACCATCATAAACTCTATAAATAAACATACATACACCGGGTGGCCCGAATAATTACACCCCAAGCTATAGACAAGTCGAAGACGCAGTGGAGACTTTACCCCATAAGACATTATCTCTTTCCTGGAATCAGCAACGGTTTCTTGTGCTTGTCAAGTATGTCTCAATCAGATACACGCCGGGCTGTCTGTCTTGGCCTGTCTTGGTCTGTCTTGCTCTGTCTTACCTGATGTTCACCTTGTAAAAATGTCATAGCTCTCTTTAATCGTGTTTATTTCATACCCTGCTCTCTCTGTCTCTCTGTCTCTCTCTCTCTCTCTCTCTCTCTCTCTCTCTCTCTCTCTCTCTCTCTCTTTCTCTCTCTCTGTCTCTTTTTCTCTCTCTCTCTCTAATCTTCTATTTCTCTCTCTCTCTCTCTCTCTCTCTCTCTCTCTCTCTCTTTCTCTCTCTCTGTCTCTTTTTCTCTCTCTCTCTCTAATCTTCTATTTCTCTCTCTCTCTCTCTCTCTCTCTCTCTCTCTCTCTCTCTCTCTCTCTCTCTCTCTTTTCAAAAAACTCAAACACACATATTGCGCAGCCCTCTTCCCTTTTATTTCTAGTCCTCCATTTTTTTCTTTATGTTTGTATCCTTTAGTTACTCCATCTGTCTTTCTTTTTCTCTTTCTCTCTCTCAGTCTATACATCTCTTACCTATTTGAACTTATGTTTGCTCATTTAGATAAAAATGTATTCACTTCTAGAAAGATTGCTTCCGGGATCGAAAGTCCTATAGGTATCTCTAGTTAAGGACTGACTTTTTTTTCACTGATGGCTTGGTAAATTACTAGGTCAATTCCGCTAGGGGAAAAATGTGATCAGTCAAAATCTTTATTTTTGACTCGGACGTTCATTGTATAGCGAACATCCCAAAAAAACGACACTGCCAATTTTAAAAAAAAATTCAAAGACAAAATCAACAAAATTCAACAATGAAATGGATATTTCATTAACAGCAGCACTAGATTAAGATGACGACGTTCTATATATATATATATATATTCACAGCCTGACCTTTCTTAGTTTCCATAAATTTTTTGACTACATTGCAAACCTTTCTTCAAGCTCTTTTCTCAAATCAGTGATATAAAAAATAAAAAAAAAAAGAAAAGAAAAGAAAAGAGAAGCAAGACATCAACAATGTACAAGCTTGGCCCAACCCGCTCATGTCGTTATAACAGAAAATACGACACGCTTTGCGATCGTGACCACAGTAACCAATGACAAAGATACGCCACTTAGGAAGGGGGTTTTCTGACCTACAGTCAGGGGGCCATTTTTAACACCTTTTCAAAAGGCGGTTGCTTAGTGACCCCGTTAATCTGTAATACTCTCTATATTTAAACGAGGACACAGATTTTCACCAACAACGTTTTCGTTTTCGCTATTGATCACGTCCACGCAAACACTCTATTTATAGACTCTAACCATTTTCCTTCTCACCCAATCTTCTGATATTAGAATTACAAGCTGTCAACTCCGCTCTAGAAACGGGACCATGGTGTCAATTTGCCGGGGCTGGGGTGCGTGTGCGTATTAAATACACTTAAGAATGGTCTTTATATCAATAATTTTAATTAATTGATCCAGATATATGCTTCCACCTACCCATCTTTACCTAGATTCTAGACATCTCGATAATTCTTATTCTGATCACAAAATTTAGATAAAATAATTAAGTCATTATGGGATAAAGGAAATCGACTAATTCTATACTTTCACAATAATTTATGTTTTTAGTTTCTTTTAAAAGCTTCCTAGAAAGCTGTGACTTTTCGCATTAAGTTCATAAAAATGCACCGCCTTGCAGGAAATCTTAGCCGCGCCGTTATTTAAACCTCTATAGTTATAATGAAAGTTTAAAAAAAAAAAATCTGTAAGCCTAAAAGTAAAATCTAAATTTCTCTATTTGTAGATCTTAACCTTTTGATTTGAGTTTAGCTGCTGCAAATATCTAGGCCCTACATCTAGAATCTATGTGTAAGCAGCCTTTTTAGATTCTTTACTTAGATCTTACACTATATCATCTAGATCTAGATCTATTCCAGACTGTTTTAGATCTGCCGCTGCCCACATTGTATGCGTACTTTTAGTTTCATTCCTGCCATCTCTGCCCAGCTGTTCTTACAGGAAACAGTTCGCATATTCGCCTTTTTCTTTTAAGAAAATAATAATCACATTTTAGACTTTAATTTTCGAAAAATACTATTTCGTTGAAAAATAATAATACCCCTCCAATCTTTAGGGCAATTTAGAGTTTTATGCCAGATTTGACGTTCCTAGGTGGTCTAGAAATGCTCGGTTAGATGGCCCTCAATTTTCGCCTAGCTCCATTATAAATAGGTGACTGTATCTTTCGTTCTCTTTCCCTGTGCCTCTCTCTCTCTCTCTCTCTCTCTCTCTCTCTCTCTCTCTCTCTCTCTCTCTCTCTCTCTCTCTCTCTCTCTCTGTATATCAATCAACCTGTCCCACTCTTCACGCAGTCATTGTTTCTCTAACAATGGTCGCCGGATAATGTCTGTTTTGGACTGAGTATCTATTGGCAATCTGCCTCTCTTCATTACTCTCAGTTGAAGTACCCCCCCCCCCCCTCTCTCTCTCTCTCTCTCTCTCTCTCTCTCTCTCTCTCTCTCTCTCTCAAGACAATATATTCTGCAGCATCATTCCACCCAGCCTGCAGGCTTAGCCCTGAGATAGGACGATCAACACTTAACTTCATTTCGGCGGCCGAAAGGCAAACACGGCAGCAAAAATGTCCAGGATTTTTTCCTAGAATCCGCCCCGATCTCCCCAATTTCGTCATTTCTGAGAGATTTCTGTCTCCGATATGCGCTAAGCGGATTATCCTTGTTTGTTGTTGTTTTTTTTATTTCTTTTAATTTATTTGTTTGTTAATGCAATTTGTCAACGTCAAAATGACAACTCAAGATAATACTTTATGGGATTCCGAAACTGTCCTAGGAAACCGCGGGTCTTGAAACAATATGGAGGGAGGTAGAGAATTAAAGCGATTTGGCGGGGGTGGGGGTGGGGGGGGGGAGGGGGGAAGGCTTGTTTAATGAATAAAAGAGAGTTTCTGTTACCTCGTCTTATTTCTTGTGTAAAAAAAAGTTCTATTAATTAAGTAAGCTTGTTTAATACACTCCCACACAGACACACACAAAGGACTTTATTTACTGGGGGATGTTTTATGCACAAAAAAGGAATTCGATTACTCGGGTTTGTTCAATGCAC
>JAWDGP010003406.1:425000-437500 GCA_033675545.1 Elysia crispata
TTTTTTCCAACCCTAACTACTAGCTTGCTAACTTTTCCCACCATAAACCACGGGACATTACTGGCATCGATACTATGTCTCTGAAAAAAATTGAAAAATCGAAAAATATTTGGATTCAAGTGGAAGTTGGACGCCGTGGAAAAAAAAAATCACGCAATGCAAACAAGGGCGTATTCATATGCAGTCAGGTTTTATTTTACTTGGAGGCTCACTCTCTCCCGCGGAAAATGTTAAATCCACTTGGTTCTTGATCTGAGCTACTGGCACGCATAGGGTAGCTCATTAAAATTCATACACGAGAGTGGAAAAGACACGAAAAAATATTTTGAAAAGTAGAAGGAAAAACGTGGAAAACAGTAACGAACAATAACACATAGTTATCTTGCACTCCTAGCTCGAAAGATTGGAAGAAAAAGTCTTGAGAATTTTGTTTAAATGCTGTAAGTCCATACTATAGTTTATGTGAAAAGGAAGTAGAAATAAAAATTACGGTCCATTCCGTTATTATTCGGTTCATATTTTCTCCATAACTCTCTCTCTCTCTCTCTCTCTCTCTCTCTCTCTCGCTCTTTATATATCTCTGTCCTTAGTAACTACACAAAGTTAAAACTCTATATTTCGTAGACCATAATATACATACTGTCGTAATGCAATGCTTCACAACTGGGTCTTGACATTTTTTTTTATTCAATTTTAGAATGTTTGCGCTTTTATCCTATAGGTATCCGAATTTCCACAATCCGCCGTTTGGTCAGTATTAATAGATGCGTAGTAATTTTACGACGCATCGCAGCCCGTGCTACAAACATTGCTTACAATCCTCGCAAGCTGATTTCACGTGTATCAATGAGTTCTGAATCTGAGCTAAACTTCTCTTTGGTTATGTTTTTTCGGCAAGAGACCACTTGCGGTTTGAGAAGAAAATGAATCTACCCTAACGATTGAATTCTATATTGATAGAGTTTTTTTTCCTCTCACGTCAAATGGGAAGTCGATTTCACAAAAAGTTATACGAAACTCTGCTCTAGAAATTTTCTTGCATTATTCTGAAGAAAAAAAAAGTAAAAGCAAGCAGGAACCACCAATGCGTGAAAGTTCGGGAATGAGAATTAAAAAAAAATGATTTTTGTTCTATAAAGACGCGGGGGGGGGGGGGGGGGGGGGGGGGTTGGAGAAATGGAGAGAGAGAGAGAGAGAGAGAGAGAGAGAGAGAGAGAGAGAGAGAGAGAGAGAGAGAGAGAGAGAGAGAGAGAGAGAGAGAGAGAGAGAGAGAGAGAGAGAGAGACTGTACTGACTCTGTATAATGGCACTACAAATCTACAGTAATCTAGGCGTGTTGGCAATACAGAAGTATGATACTGTAAATATGGGCACCCGATCGTGTCTTACCTAGTCTGCCATAACATGGTTATGAGGGCCAGCTAGTATTATAATGTATTTACATTTCCATATGTGGCTCGAGATTATGGTGATAAGAACATAATGGCTGTTCCCAAAACATTCAAACTTCAACGGGCTTAAAACACATTCAGTGTTAAGTAACACATTAGCTAGATCTAGATCGTTGTCCTCGGCTTGACTGATTGACTGTCTGCTTCATGACAAGATGATAGTTTGACACAGTCTGTCCACTAAGATGAAACCATGAGCCTTGTATTCCCTTCAATTAAAACTTCTATCAAGCAGGGCAGGGTTAAAAAGGTGAGACTCCAAAACGAACCAACGACAACGGCCTGTTGCAAAACCCTTGCCTTTGGTTGCACAAAGACCTCATTAGTAGAATGTTGTGCAAGAAATAGTATGAATAAATTCATCAACATCAACAGAAGTATTCTATTACCATTTCCAGTTTTAAACTGACATGCCTGTTTTTAGGCAATGCAGCTATTTGGATGAAAAATAATAAGAAAACACAACACACTTAACAAAATGATGAGTTACCCGGTACACTTGTTTCTTCAATCACCAAAAAAAAAAAAAAAAAAAATATTTTAAATCAAGGCAGACTGAACTTCAAAGAACTGATTGTTGATTCAATCAGTGTGATCTCAAACTTCAATGACAAACAACTTTTTTCATCTTCTCTCACCTCTCTCCACCTCTGTCTGTCTATTTGTCTGCCTTTCTTAACTCTCTGTCTACTTGTCTGCCTTTCTTAACTCTCTGTCTATTTGTCTGCCTTTCTTAACTCTCTGTCTATTTGTCTGCCTTTCTTAACTATCTGTCTATTTGTCTGCATTTCAAATCTCTGTCTATTTGTCTGCCTTTCTTAACTCTCTGTCTATTTGTCTGCCTTTCTTAACTCTCTGTCTATTTGTCTGCCTTTCTTAACTCTCTGTCTATTTGTCTGCCTTTCTTAACTCTCTGCCTATTTGTCTGCCTTTCTTAACTATCTGTCTATTTGTCTGCATTTCAAATCTCTGTCTATTTGTCTGCCTTTCTTAACTCTCTGTCTATTTGTCTGCCTTTCTTAACTCTCTGTCTATTTGTCTGCATTTCAAATCTCAGTCTACTTGTCTGCCTTTTTTAACTCTCTGTCTACTTGTCTGCCTTTCTTAACTCTCTGTCTATTTCTCTGCCTTTTTTAACTCTCTGTCTACTTGTCTGCCTTTCTTAACTCTCTGTCTATTTGTCTGCCTTTCTTAACTCTCTGTCTATTTGTCTGCATTTCAAATCTCAGTCTACTTGTCTGCCTTTTTTAACTCTCTGTCTACTTGTCTGCCTTTCTTAACTCTCTGTCTATTTCTCTGCCTTTCTTAACTCTCAGTCTACTTGTCTGCCTTTTTTAACTCTCTGTCTACTTGTCTGCCTTTCTTAACTCTCTGTCTATTTGTCTGCCTTTCTTAACTCTCTGTCTATTTGTCTGCCTTTCTTAACTCTCTGTCTAATTGTCTGCCTTTCTTAACTCTCTGTCTATTTGTCTGCCTTTCTTAACTCTCTGTCTTCTTGTCTGCCTTTCTTAACTCTCTGTCTATTTGTCTGCCTTTCTTAACTCTCTGTCTACTTGTCTGCCTTTCTTAACTCTCTGTCTATTTGTCTGCCTTTCTTAATTCTCTGTCTATTTGTCTGCCTTTCTTAACTCTCTGTCTATTTGTCTGCTTTTCTTAACTCTCTGTCTTCTTGTCTGCCTTTCTTAACTCCCTGTCTATTTGTCTGCCTTTCTTAACTCTCTGTCTACTTATCTGCCTTTCTTAACTCTCTGTCTATTTGTCTGCCTTTCTTAACTCTCTGTCTATTTGTCTGCCTTTCTTAACTCTCTGTCTATTTGTCTGCATTTCAAATCTCTGTCTATTTGTCTGCCTTTCTTAACTCTTACCTCAAGTCTTTTGAAGAGTAAGCAAACAACTCTCTCTCTCTCTCTCTCTCTCTCTCTCTCTCTCTCTCTCTCTCTCTCTCTCTCTCTCTCTCTCTCTCTACCTCTCTCTCTCCCCTCCCGAACTCCCACCTTATCCCGCCTCCCTCTATTTGAACCTAACTCAATTTCGTTTTCTCTCCAAAACGTTCATGATCCATCCAAGATATTTCCTGAAACTTAAATCCTACGAACTAATCTTCTTCAAACCTTTTTTTTCTTTAGAACAAGCTCTTCTAATTTGGGTATCTTTCTATCTCTCTCTCTTTCCCCCCCCCCTCGACTAGACACACTAACACACATACACACACACACACACAAAATGCCAGTCTCTCACCAAACCACTACCGAGACTAGGCTGGGACAAGGGACTTAATTACCACACTTTGATCACAGCCGAAATGTCATCACTGTACGGGAAGTAATGACAGCTTTATTCTTATTACTTCCCTTTTTTTTTTCTACAGCTTAAGAGTCAAAGAAAAAGGACTTTACAAAGCAGATACTGAGTTTGATACTAGTTATGAAACGACATTAGAAAAAGAAAAATCTGTGAAATTTTTTTTTTTTTTTTTTTTTTTTTTTTGGGGGGGGGAGGGGGGGGGGGGGGGGGGGTTATCTCCGACGGTTCTCGTAATTACCTCTCTTGTGCGTGGCGGAACCGTAAACAGTTCCGTCATCAAGAAGTTACTCAGAACTGGATCGGAGAAAAGATGTATTTCTTGGTCACGCCAGAACTTTTCTCCTCGGGCGACTAATTTCCTCTTGATACCTTGCGCAAATAGGAGGCGAATACATAGCAGAGGTGGAATCATACAAAGTATGCAAAATCAATTAGGTTAGCACGTATATATATATATATATATATATATATATATATATATATATATATATATATATATATATATATATATATATTATTGATGGATGCATGAAGAGATCGAAAGATGATTAAATGGTAACAAATCGATAATTAAGTGGAAATAAATGCCTGTCGTTTAAAAGCCACTGCATCAAAGTGGATGTGGCACTCGTCAGATTTTTCTGGTTTGTGTAACATAGATTGATGGATAGAAAGAAAGATATAGCTGAAGTGAATAGTATAAAAGTATAGGAAAATCAACCACAAACCTAGATCTAGCTTGAGACCGACAAATAAGACGAAAGACGAGAAAACATAAGGACAGGTGGACTGGACAGGGATCGAACCTGCACCTCGATACGTCATCAATCGCCTTGAGTGAGAATGCTGGCGGAGGGGATAGAGACAGAAATAGATAGTAATATATATATATATATATATATATATATATATATATATATAGATAGATATATATATAGATAGATAGATAGATAGTAAGAGTGAGAGAAGAGAGAGAGAGAGAGAGAGAGAGAGAGAGAGAGAGAGAGAGAGAGAGAGAGAGAGAGAGAGAGAGAGAGAGAGAGAGAGAGAGAGAGAGAGAGAGAAAATTTAAAAGTCTCGTTAGTCTTTTCCTCAAGGCATCAAAATTCTAACTTGGCTCGCAATTAACAGTTCTCCATAATTTATGACAAACGTATCCAAGTTAATTCTATCTGTGAAATCTGTGGGTTTGTCGCTGTGTGTGTGTGTGTTTGTGTTGTCAGTGTAACATAACACGGTCCTTCATTTTCTCTAAAAGTTCTGACAAATAAAGTTTTGTCGCTGTGTGTGTGTGTGTGTGTGTTATCAGTGTAACATAACACCCTTCATTTTCTCTAAAAGTTCTGACAAATAAAGTTTTGCCGCTGTATATCCTGTTTCACGCGCAGCGAGAAAATGGCGTCTTTCTCCAATATAGAACAAGACTCTTCCAGAAACTCAGTACACACAAAAACAGCGCAGCACATTCCCCCCTCAGGCAACGCCCGCTGCTGATTGTATTTCCGATTCAAGATGCGGGCATGCGGGCCACAGGAAAATCAGCAAACACTTCTGACCAGGTTGTCTGCCATCCAGAAGTTAGAAATGAGCATCTCTCAAGACGAGGCACAGAATCCGCAAAATATTCTGTGAAGGACTTGTGAGACATGTAAAGAAACTCCAGCTACCTCAGTACAGGGTATCAGATACAGATGCATAAAAACTCTCAAATGGGGTGTCTGGTTTCCTGCAAACACTCGACGACATGGTACTTGATAAAACTATACAAAACAGATGTTCTTTGCCAAGATCTTGGTCTATGAGAAAGGTATTTTTTCTGCCAATCTTTTTTTTTAATTGCCCTATCACAATTATAATGATAAAATATCGGCGGCAGAGATACCCAAGTTGGAGGCACTTTTTGCCCTTTGCCCTTTGCCTCTTGCCCTTTGAACAAGAATCAGCTGTGGGCTAATGTAGACCTACCCATGTCCAATGCTTGCTAAAGACATTTAGTGTCATTGCATCCCAAAATAAGGCTAGTCTAATCACCTAAATAATCCACACTCACAAAAGGAGAAGAGCGGCAGGATAATAAGTCAAGCTCGATCTAATGTGCACCATCTTCAACCGTTGAAAGTATCCACTTTTGATCTATCAAGATCCCATGACACAATTATTGGATCGATCATTTTTGGAAGCTCCTCATTATTATAAAAAGTTGAAGTCACTTAAATTCGGTCACCAGATTCAGCGTCACTTTCATTAAGCGCATGCACACACAGTTTCTCGTTCTCTCAAACGTTTCAAGAACTCACCTGGGATTAGTGCAGCGTTTCAAATTCTCCTGAAGTTCTAAGCTTGACCGACAGATAGAAACACTAATATGGCGTCGCTCGGAATAAGATTTTTGTTTCACGGTAACTATCGTATGAAGTGACCATCTCAGAGAATTCGCACATTCTTTTCAAGTGGCACTAAGGCATAGACCTGAAGGATGTAGACGGTTTGTTTGACTTTTATTGTTTCCGTCGAAATAGGGGAAACCCACTAATTCTGTAACGTTATTTTCCAAATCTATTTTAAGATCTTTTTAAACTCATATAAAAAGACATGCGATTCCCGCAAAAAGTGCAAAATGGAGCGCAGCCATTCGGGAATTTATAACTGCGTGTTTATTTAGACCTACATGATAATAATGTTAAAAAAAGATCTATAAATTATAGGTTTTTATAGTACATAATTAGCCAACTATTCTTATAGCAGGACCTCTCAAAAATTCGAACACACCTGGTTTTGTAGTACAGAGAGAGAGCCTTGAGGTCTGCACGAATCCATCTGTCTGAGGTTCGAGCTCCCAAGCCAGTATGTTAAGTTTGGGGACTTCGTATTCCTGCCAACTGATAGCCACAAGTGGGACAAGCTAAAAAGGCTGGAGCGCGAAGAAGATCTGTCGGCATTGCGTGAGCTGTGGAGGTCTGTGCACCATTCACCTTTAGAGTCGAACCCTTCAGTTTTTCATACCTCGATAACACTTACTTAGAGCTGGAAGACGCGGGGTGGCTTGATTGCTTCTTTTTAAATACTTTTTTTTCTTATTTCAATAAAAATAAGTACCCTGAAGTTTTCTCAGCTTAAAAGTGCAGGATACAAGAATACCAGAAAGTTGCCCTGAAGTGTTTCCCATTGAAAAAAAAAACATAAAGGTAATTCATTCTAATAGTCTCTTTAAACGATTTTCGTATCTTATAAACTTCTTCAAAATATCGTACAAAGAGACAGAAAAAAGTCTGTATTTTATGAAAGCAAACTTCACAACACTACATCTTCTTCTAGCACTAGCAAATAGGCGGTGTTGAAGGGATGGTAATCAAAGTTTCCGGATACAGCTTTGATGGTTAAACTTCAACCATATCAACAACGTATCTCTTCTTTTCTTACTGCACAGCTCAGTAGCTAGAACGGTACATTCTCTCATCTCATCTCTCTCTCTCTCTCTCTCTCTCTATATATATATATATATATATATATATATATATATCTTTTCAAGCTATCTATCTATCTATCTATCTATCTATCTATAACTTTGTGCATTAAAATATTTAAAATATCTCTCAAAGACTGCACATCACTTTCAAATTCACCGCACTGGAGATTTCCACATAGCTTGCTCTATGAAAATTATTGAGGTATTTTTTTTATTTTTTTTTTTTTGGCAAAAGACGAAAATTACTAAAAATAAAGACAAAAAAAAAAAGAAACCAAAAAGCACTGAAACGCAAACCTGCCACGTGTTTTCAGCTTTCGTAAACATAAAGAAAAGGTGTATATCTCTATAGCTATTAGTATTACTGCTCGGCGAAGTGACAAGGGAAATAATTTTCCACCGTGATTCATGACTTCAGAATGGACAATGACAAAGAGGAGGAAGAAAGAAGCCCTTCGTAGACCTTCATCACCGCGGAGTGACTGGTATGGAGACAACGAACTTCTCTCTATTAGCCAACTTCCGTTTTTTTCCGGTGTTTTGTGTTCACAGCTTAATTTCACCGAAACTCACCACAAGCGCCGTAATTGGACGTGAGTCGCGATAATTATAGAAGTCACGTGGTATCGACGGCAGTTCTCTGGCTAACTGGAAAGCCAGAAAGTTCCTCATACTCCCAAGTGCTGTTTCTTCTTATAATTAAGTCTTCCCACGACTTGAGAATATCTTTCTTTTTTCACTCTCTCCCCCCTTTCTCCGCGTGTCTCTCTATTTATCTCTCTTTAAGTATTCTCTGTTTCACTCTCTTCGTGTCTCTTTTCTTTGTCTTACTTTGCACATGTTTTTCTCTCATTCTCCCCCCCCCCCCTTTTTTCCACGGGTCTCTTTATCTCTCTTTAAGTATTCTCTGTTTTACCCTCGCCGTGTCTCCCTCTAATCATGTTTTCCTCTCATTCTTCCTCTCTGTCTGACTCTCTCTCTCTCTCTCTCTCTCTCTCTCTCTCTCTCTCTCTCTCTCTCTCTCTCTCTCTTTTGTGCCTGTTTGTATGTCTGCCTCTCTGTCTGTTTGACTCTCTGCCTCTCTCTCTCACTCTTCATGTCTGTATGTCGGTCTGTTTCTCTCTAACTCTGTGTCTGTCTGTCTGTCTGTCTGTCTGTCTATCTATCTATCCCTCTCTTTGTGCCTGTCTGTCTCTCTGTCTGTCTGACTCTCTCTCTCTCTCTCTCTCTCTCTCTCTCTCTCTCTCTCTCTCTCTCTCTATGTAAGGTAATCCCAAGTTTCGATACATCGCATAACGTGATGATGTTAAAGATAATAATGTTTATGTTGATACTTTCGAACGTCAATTAAGCCCCCTGTCCTCATCATCGAATCTAGAATCATTGGATTTTCAGCATAAATTAGTTTCATACAATCACGACGACTGATTTGAACTCCTTTTACTCTGGCCTACATTAATTACATACAACAAGTCAGATGTAGACAGCTAAACCTCCAATTCACAATCAAAAATATCTCTTAGGCCCCTCCCCCCAAAAAAAAAAAATAAAAAATAAAAAATAAAAAATAAAAATAAAAAAAATAAAAAAATTAAATAAAATAGCATATTAACACATAATGTTCCTTCTTCCAAGGGAAAAAAAGAAAAGAATTTTTCGCAAACATATTCCTCCCTCGCCCATTCTCCCCCACGCCTCCCACCCTCTTTTCGTCTCCACCGCCATTGAACAGCCTCTGAATCACACCAACATTTTCTGGCGATTTTATTCTCGCATTTAATTGGATATAAATCGGAAAGTCCACAGCGATAAATCCCATTTATCACAGAGCTCCATCGACAACAAGTGGAAGAATAAAGCGCATCACAGCTCATCTAATGCCAATAGATTCTGAGATATGACCGTGTAATTAGAAGCTGCTTCATTTTAAGCTTATTTGCGCAAAAGATGATTTGGATTCACAAAAACTAATTAATCCCCGTGTTTCTCTGAAAGGAAAACAAGCTTGGACGAGGCAGGTGTAAAGTGGTAGTATCCGCACCACTGCAGCGGAATTTATTTTTGACGCATGAGCTAACTTGTTTTCTGCCGTTTGCAGGCGAGCATTAATTCCGCTGAATAGATAATTAATTTTTGTGTATTTTTCTCTCCACGAAATCTCTTCCTTATCGGCTTTAAATAGCATAAAGTAAACGACTGAATGTAATTAGCTTTCACGCCACATTACATACGGACGTTCCAAAAGTCTCTTAGCTGCGCGCCAAAATCAGTACGGAAACTGTCAGATGTCACCTCACTTGGCGCGCATTTTGCAAAAGAAGAGACGCAGCTTTTCTTTCTACCGCAGTGAGTGGGTTTATATTTTGTTTAGATTCTTGATCTTTGTTTTTCAGCTCCCACGCACAACTCTATTTCAAAAAGGAAAAACCTAGGATTAGGTTATCCAGTTAGCCTGTATTCCGATACAGCTTGCTGAGTGTTAAACACCTTGTAAGAGAAAGACGGCATAAAGCTAAATAATTTGCCATTTCATCGTAACTGAAGTATTTGCGGTCACTGTTAATGTTAAATGTATACTAATTAATTGTTTTTTATGTAAACCTGTATAACAGTTCAGTAGAATTGCCCCTATTCAAAGTTGATCTTTTCGGGACATAATAATTTGGTAGCGAGGTCATTTTGTTTTCAACGTAGATTTCAACATCAATATAATTATGCTATCTTTTTAAAAGCTCTAAAATAATGGACAGTCCTTGAATTCTGCAACGTGAGATTTTGCACTCTTTAAACGACTATTTGATAATTTGAAAAAATACGTAGCTTTTAATAGCTATTTTTCTCAAGAAAGGCGCTTGACCAAAAATGAAAGAGAACTTTTTCACATCAGATAAGACATAAAACGGATGGTTAATCTTCATTTAATCTCACGCGTCATAGAAACTGTCTTTTCATTACTGGTATTAACGATGGTGCTGCAAATTTCCATTTCGATTTGTGGTAGGTATGCCGTCCTTGAGTTTTCTCACAAAGGTCTTCTTTTTGTTTGTGATTATAGTTTTAGTGGGAAAAAAAAAGAATATAGAGCCCTCTGAGACCAACCGTGGCGAGATATTTAAAGATGAATGGCTACAACTTATTAGAGCGTTCCCCAATATCAATAACCAGCAGGGCCAGCTTGAGAAAGGCTCGAACCTGGCGAACACCATTGAAACTCGAACTTTTCCTAAAGATTGTGCTCAACGAATTAGTACTATTATTACCTCAAGACATTATTTCAAACTATACCGAATAAAAAAGTTAGCCTTTAAATGAGGTAGGTTGCATACACGCTCTCCTACCTTACCCTTCCTAACACTTCTGGCGGTCAGAAAACAAAATATTGAAAAAGACAAAAGAAGTAGGAGAAATTTTGAAAGAATAACGCTCGTATTGAATGGCAGGAATTATTTTGAAACTTCTCGTTCCTAGCTTTGACCTATTTCTTTCTCTCTCTCTTTTTATATTTAATAACGCTAAGCCCATTTTCCTCGCCCATCGCTGCGATATTTGTCACGGACTTGCTGTAGAGATGGACGGTGGTCATTTCCTGCTGACCAAGAAAGGCCATACCAACTCCGCGTCCGTAGCCAATTAATGACGGATCTGAACGTTTCATGAAACGAGAGAGCTACAAGCCTCAGACGTAACCAGCCAAGTGGTGTAACTGATGGCCAGTCATACCCTCCATTCTGATGGTCAATTTACTGCGCCGGTAAAAATAGCCTAACTACTAAACGACGTCTTCTCTTTGATAATTCTGATGTGCTTAACGTCGCCTAAGCTAGGTCTACTTTACAAACATTTTTTTATTCTTATATTCGGATCGTCAACACGTTTCTCGGAGATGTTTCTCTGGTTGGTTTCACTTTCAAAACATTTTTCTTTCGGTGGGTGGATGCGATTAGTTTATCTTTCACATTCATTAAACGACATTGTTATTCCAAAAGAGTTGGAAGCTATAGATAACAAATTTATTTTCCTGTATAATCTTGAGCTTCCAGATTGTTTAGGTTTAAGCGAAATCTTAAAGCCAAGAGGATCAATCTTGATTAACCGATTTGAATGCGAAGATCTTAAGAAACGGGACTCACCCATGAGCGGCAGCCTGTAAAGTTAAGTTTTCGTCTTCTTATCTAATTTTATGTGGAGGCTTAGATTCTCCCACAGAACTGTGCCTATAAGTAAAAAACACTAACAAAACAAAATAAACAGAGGAAAGCCAGATGGCCATTAAACTAAATACATAAACACATAACAACAGCAAAAAAAAAAAAAAAATCAAACAAATCAAACGAACAGATTAAATCCAGAAATTGACCATAAATAACAGCAAGATTATTTTTTTTTCTACTCCACTAAAAGGCAGTTATAGACGTTACAGACTGTTTTAACCATTACTGAAGTGCTGAAACTTGTGCATTTTCTGTCCAAGCCAATTTCCTCCAAAAACTGTGGTCCATTTGGCATGCGGAGCTGCAATTTTCTCTGGGCTATTACAGCACTTCATTTGGCCAGCTCAGCCGTTCATCTGGGTGGGGCATGGCCAGGGGAATGGATTGCCTCCAACACATCTCCGAGCTGGCGAAATGAGATTCCAATAGCTAGTGCAATTGTGGACATTTTTATTTATATATTTTTTATTGGTCCTCTCCCATGATGAGGATTTGCGTCAATCAAAACCTCAAAATGTGTTGCCCAAAGCTTCAATCCGAATGAGGGAACCGAAACAAAAGAATCATGAGGGGAAAACATAACAAAAAATTATCGATAATTACTATGGCGCTTTGATTTGCAGAAAATCATTTTTATGTCATTATGTCATAGCAATTGTTATTAATAATATTAAAGAATTTTTTTTCTGGAATGTAGAGAATTTCAAAAGAAGGCACAACCATAGCAAATTTGGTGAAAAATACAAAGTAAAAAAAAAAAAAAAAACAATAATCAGAATCCCATTAGAAAATTACAAGACAATTGTAATCTCTGTTTCTCTCAACCCCAACTTTCCTTTATCAACTTCTCCAACTAAAGTTACACTCCGAGAAAGAGGAGGAGGCGGGGGGGGGGGGGGTGTGTGAGAAGAAGAAGAAGAAGAAGAAGAAGAACAACAACAACAACAACAACAGCAACAGCAACTACAACAGCAATAACAGGAACAACAACACCTCAATATAAATTTATTCAGATGGCAACTTTGTGACATCAAGCTTATTTAAGCTACAATAAAGAAGTTTAACGAT
>JAWDGP010003406.1:440000-450000 GCA_033675545.1 Elysia crispata
AAAAACCCTCAGTAAAAGTAAGAGCAAAGAAAGAAAAATAACGGAATACGCCTTCTGTTTCATGTTGCAATGAGAGAGGAAGACACAAAAAATGGTATGAAATCGCTTATTTGAAAAGGCAACTAAACAAGGCAATTAAGAAATCATGACATTTTTTCTTGGTAACCGAATGCCTTCGTGGGTTTATAGGACCCACAGTAATTAAGATCATTGATGAAAACATTGCGTATTGTTTCAGAAAAAACAATTCAAAGAAGCAAAATTTGCAAGCCCCCCATAAATCTATGACCATAACTTTATTGACAAGAATTTAAAAAATACGGCACCCCAGGTAATTTCTTGAGGTTTTCACTAAAATATAGTTTTTTCATGAAATCTCGTCCAAGATCAGACAGGAAAAAAAACGAATTTACAAAAAATGAAAATATTCCAACCCTGATTATCAGATTTGGGGCTAAGGTCCATGGCTGCATCTCCTGTATTTTTTTAACAGCGAATTCTGTTAGCTAAATGGATTCTCGTGTAAATCTGTGGCAGAGGCTTGGATAATGAAGGGAAAAAATACTAAATGAGACAACTTTTTTTTCGATGCACTTGTAAAAAGCAGACGCCAAAAGTAGAGTCCTGCAGGGTACGTTTATTTCCTGTATTCACAGCACACGCCCGCCTGTCTCCACTGACAACTGGTGTCCGGGCTGGAGATAATCTCGAAATAAACCAGTTAAAAAAACCAAACTTCGGCAAATAAATGAAAGCGCTGGGAAATAAATGAGGGAAGTAGATAAGGAATTTAAAGTACTATGAATCAGCCAAAGAACTTTTTTTTAAAGTTAAGACTGATGAAACTCTTATTCGCCCATCTTCTGCTCAAACTGAGCGAGAGACAGTGAGAGAGAGAGAGAGAGAGAGAGAGAGAGAGAGAGAGAGAGAGAGAGAGAGAGAGAGAGAGAGAGAGAGATGTTGGAGATTTCCTATTTGTGTCCAACGATGTGACAAGAAGGCATCAGAAAACTTATTAAAATCTCCGCAGCATCCCATAGCGCCGACGCTCAGACTGATTAAAGAGGGGAGAATGCTCTTAAAAATTTAGGGGGAAAATGTAATATATTAGGTGGCCTTAATGGAATGCTAATAAAGATAGATAAATGTATTATAAAACTTTAAAAAAGCGACTATGATTCCATCCTTCCATCAGAGAATGAGCAATCTTTTGATTAATTACCTTTTTGATACAATCCGTCCATTACACAATAATGCACGCTACAAAAATCTCTGTCATGCTTGGCTGAGCTGACCCAAACAGGCACTACATTATTTTACCGAAGCTCCAACCCGCAGTAGACAATCCATCCAGGTTTTAAAGTGTGTACGCTACCGCAGGGTCACCGGAGCTCCATACAGAATGGATATCACCGTTCGGTTGATAGAGACACGGATACGTCAATAACTGTAGCAAAGAATGTGCCGACTTTATTTCAAGACCAAGAGAAAAACCATTCGATTTTCTGACAAACAGAAAGGTTCGGCCACGTCTTGACGGAAGCCAGAATGCCGTCTCCAATTTCCTGATTGATGGGTTATGTACTTAAGACCAAAACCAGTATAAACAATGACCTCCCCTTTCGCAGCTCAGGAGACAGACAATTTATTACAACTGAGAATGTGTGAACAGCATGCTCTGAATAAAATCTTGATTTCACATCGATCAATACGGAACTTAGACGAATTCAATAATAAAGAATAACGAGGCACAATGTGTTGGAAGTTGGAAAGCCTTCTACGGTTCAAATTTCTCCACAACGTGTTTGGCCAGTTTGATGATCTGGTCTGGATGTTTCGAAACCTTCCCGTCTAACACAAGTTCAAGGTCGAACCAATCAAGAAGAAGTGATGGCGAACTTCGTTCCAGGATGAACTCAAAGTCGACTCAAACTTGGAAACTAGCGGTGTGTCGGTTAACAGTAATTAGGCATTCGCTTCTAGCGTTAACATTCCAATATTTTCCTCTCAATTTAATAAAAAAAAAAAAAGGAAAAGGAAAATATTGGACTAGGACAGAAGATATAAAAGAGAAAGATACCTTCTAGCGTTAACATTCCAATATTTTCCTCTCAATTTAAAAAAAAAAAAAAGAAAAGGAAAATATTGGGCTAGGACGGAAGATATAAAAGAGAAAGATACCTTCTAGCGTTAACATTCCAATATTTTCCTCTCAATTAAAAAAAAAAAGGAAAAGGAAAATATTGGGCTAGGACGAAAGTTACAAAAGAGAAAAATTTTCATCTTCTTGATTTCTAGTAACTATGTTTTATAAAGCATAAACACAGAGAATTAACTCGAGAAAGACCAAAAAGCAAATGTTGGCTTGGTTTCGTTCATTAGTGACAAAAGTTTTTGCTTTGAATGCGTTTGCATCTTCTTTTTTTTTCTACGAGTCGCAAGATGCTTTCAGCCCTTGTTTTCTTTGTTTACTGTTGTGTTGGTGTTTCGTTTTGCTTCATTTATAACTTTGGTCAGGCAATCTCTCTCTCTCTCTCTCTCTCTCTCTCTCTCTCTCTCTCTCTCTCTCTCTCTCTCTCTCTCTCTCTCTCTCTCTCTCTCTCTCTCTCTCTCTCTCCCCCCTATTATTTCTCTATATTGGAATAATTTCTCTTGCGTTCTTCCCACTGTCTCTCTCTTCCTATCTCTCTCTCTCTCTCTCTCTCTCTCTCTCTCTCTCTCTCTCTCTCTCTCTCTTCTATTATTTCTCTATATTGGAATAATTTCTCTTGCGTTCTTCCCACTGTCTCTCTCTTCCTATCTCGCTCTCTCTCTCTCTCTCTCTCTCTCTCTCTCTCTCTCTCTCTCTCTCTCTCTCTCTCTCTCTCTCTCTCTCTCTCTCTCTCTCTCTCTCTCTCTCTCTCTCTCTCTTCTATTATTTCTCTATATTGGAATAATTTCTCTTGCGTTCTTCCCACTGTCTCTCTCTTCCTACTCTCTCTCTCTCTCTCTCTCTCTCTTATTATTTCTCTATAATGAATAATTTCTCTTGCGTTCTTCCCACTGTCTCTCTCTTCCTATCTCTCTCTCTCTCTCTCTCTCTCTCTCTCTCTCTCTCTCTCTCTCTCTCTCTTATTATTTCTCTATAATGAATAATTTCTCTTTCGTCCTTCCCATTGTATCTCTTCATATCTCCCTTTTTGTCTGTCTATCTGTCTCTCTCTCTCTCTCTCTCTCTCTCTCTCTCTCTAATTCTTCCTCTATATTTGAATAATTTCTCCTTCGTTCTTCCCACTGTCTCTCTCTTCCTTTCTCCTCTTTTTGTCTCTCTGTCTATCAACAAATTCCTTCCCCCTCGGTCTCCAGAGCTACACAGACCACCAGTCCTCCCACATATATCATTAGGGTTAGTCTTCTCAAAGATGTAAATTATAGGAGCTGCAGCGAAAAACTTATTCGTAATCCATAAAACAAAAAAGTAATAACACAATTCCACCCACCAAACTAATACAAAAGCAATCATTAATGGCCTCTCAAGTATAGATAGAAATGTTTAAAGCTAACACTGTTTAAAACCGATTATACATAAAAATAATAACACTTATTTGAAATCTAAATTTGAATATTCGTTTGAAAAAAAAATTCATTCTTTCTTTTGTAGCTCTCAAAAATAAAAAAAAAAATACTTAAAAATATAGACTGCAGTGGCCTTAAATGAAGAATGTTTCGCAAGATGATGCTATAAAGGACTAAATTGTAAATAATCTCCGTATCAAGAATTGTATTGATAAATAAAACTGAATGCTACATTAAAAAAAAAAAAAAAAAAAAAAAAAAAAACTTAAAAAAAAAAAAAAGAAATCCGTTAACCAGAGCTTTTGGCTCCACATGGGTCAAATAAAGTGTCACGCCGAGCGCTTGAGGTCACAGAAACATCGTCTGAAACTGAGAGTAGTCGCCCTTTCCGCACCATTGAAAAAGAGGGAGAAAAAACCCTGGGCGTTTCCGGTGGCCTCTGGTTTTGACTAGACAGGAGAGCAAGGCGGAACAACAAATAGCAACAACTTCCTGCAGACCACAATAGAGCAGACGCAAGACGATATATATAAAAGATCATAACAGTAAAGTGCGTGAAAATTATATTTTTATCAAAAAGTTTTTATTATTATTATTATTTTTATTATTATTATTATTATTATTATTATTATTATTATTATTATTATTATTATTATTATTATTATTATTTATTTATTTATTGATAAAATGCAGGTAGTTCGCTTGAAGGACAAAAATAGGGGGATAAAGAGTCTCAGCAAAGAGTGTCCATAAAATGTCAGACTAGGCTGGGGGAAGATAAAGACTTTCTAAGAATTCCGTCAAACCAGGTCTTAAACAAGTCAAATCCCACTCAGACGGAATATAACTCCATATCCTATTACGTGTTACCATACTTGATACATAAAAAACTGAAAACTAGAATACCGGAGAGCAAAAAATCTCAGTTACCACAAGAATAAAGAAAAAAAAATGAAACAATACAAAAGTCTTAACATGTTTGAAAAAAATCAATATAAGAAGAAGAGACCAAACTAGTATGAAATCCCTTTTTAGGTATTTGGAAAGGCCACTAAACAATGGAATTGAGAAATCATAAATTTTTTCCTCTGGGTCTCGAAATATCTTTTAGGGTTAAAATAAAACAAAATGATTTGCTCTTTGAAAAAAATATTGCACTTTTGTTGGAACAAAACAACAATTTAGAGGAACCAAAATTGGCCACACTCACATTCGTTTATGTCCATGTCTTTGTTGACAGGAAATAAAAAGGGCACCCAGATCATTTCTTCTGGTTTAATCTAAAACTTGGCCTTTCATGATATCAGGACATGAAGAAACGAATTGAAAGTAAAAGTGAAAGTATTCCAGCCTGGTCATCAGATTTTGTAAGGACCCATGGTTGCATATGCTGTATTTTTTTTTTTTTTTTGTAATAGCCAATCCTATTAGCTTCATGGATACCCGTGTGAATCTGTTAGAAGCTTAAACAATTCAGGATCAAAAACACGAAACGAGATGATTTTTCTTCTCTGCGTGAAAAAAGATGGCGCCAGAAGTGGAGTCGTGCTGGGTGCGTTATTTCCTGTATTCACAGCACACGCCCGCCAGTCTCGACTGACAGCTGCTGTCTAGGCTGTTGATTAATCGAAAATAAACCAGGGAAAAAAAAAAAGGAAAACTAATAAATCAAAGCGAAAGGAGAGGGGGGAAAATGTGAAAATAAAATTTAATGAGAGAAGTCGATGAGGAACTTAAAGTACTCTGAATCAGCTAAAGAATTCTTTTTAAAACCAAGACCTGGCAGTAGGAAGTCTCATTGGCCATTTCCATCATAAAACAACACGGAGAACAACAACAGCAACAACAACAACAACAACGACAACGACAACGACAACAACAGCAACAACAAGAACAACAAACAACAGCAGCAGCAACAAGCTGAAAAAAAAACAACAGTTCAACGATTGCTTGATTCAGACTTCAGTGTGAAAGTGAAGCATACAAGAAGCCCATTTCAGCGGTCACGTTTGGGAAAAAAAAAACACCTATGGATGGATGTCTGGGTTCGAAAGAGATGGGACGTAAGAAATGTCGACATTGAATGGCCTGACATTCCAACATAGCATTGCAACATTTTAATTGTGGAGAAAAAATTGATAGGCCTATAGCTTATTCATTCTAGTTGGTCTAAGGTTATTTAATCTCCTTTAACAAGACTTTCCCATAAAGCTGCGAGAGGATTGAAATATTAAGAACTCATTAAACACCAATGGCGTGCTTTGATTCAGTGTCTCTGACCGAATCAAACCGCGGTCTGATAAGGATGGGGAGACGGAAAGGGAGGAAACGAGGGAGGGGGTGAAAGAAAGAGGGGGAGAAGGAGGAGGAGGAAGAACAAGAAAAAGCAAAAAAGAAGAATAAGAAGAACAAAAACGAAGAGCATGACAAAGAAGAAGAAGAAGAAGAAGGTGAAGTAGAAGAAGAAGAAGAAGAAGAAGAAGAAGAAGAAGAAGAAGAAGAAGAAGAAGAAGAAGAAGAAGAAGAAGAAGAAGAAGAAGAAGAAGAAGAAGAAGAAGAAGAAGAAGAAGGAGGAGGAGGAGGAGGAGGAGGAGGAGGAGGAGGAGGAGGAGGAGGAGGAGGAGGAGGAGGAGGAGGAGGAGGAGGAGGAGGAGGAGGAGAAGAAGAAGAAGAAGAAGAAGAAGAAGAAGAAGAAGAAGAAGAAGAAGAAGAAGAAGAAGAAGAAGAAGAAGAAGAAGAAGAAGAAGAACGTAAGCATATCTAGGAGCAATCTACTCACCGCTTTTGAAGAGATCATCGTGGGCGGCGGCTGGGTGGAGCAGCTCCACGTCATAGTTGGCGGAGGAACTGGCGTTCTGCTCCTCCTTCATGGGGATCCCAGTCACCGTGGTGGAGCACAGGTCATAGTGGCGGCAGCACAGATAGACCAGCTTGTTGTACAGGTGTCGCCCGGAGAGACTGGTGGTGAGCTCGCTTCGCAGGACTGGGCCCAGCTGAGCATGGCATTGGTGGAAGGATTGGACAGAATGTCATTGGTGGAAAGATTGGACAGAATGTCATTGGTGGAAAGATTGGACAGAAAGTCATTGGTAGAAAGATTGGACAGAATGTCATTGGTGGAAAGATTGGACAGAATGTCATTGGTGGAAGGATTGGACATAATGTCATTGGTGGAAAGATTGGACAGAATGTCATTGGTGGAAAGATTAGATAGAAAGTCATTGGTAGAAAGATTGAACAAAATTTTATAGATGGAGAGATTGAACAGAATGTTATTGGTGGAAAGATGGAACAAAATGTTATTGGTGGAAATATTGGACAGAATGTCACTGGTGGAAACATTGAAAAGAATGTTATAGGTGGAGAGATTGAACAGAATGTCATTGGTGGAAAGATGAAACAAAATGGTATTGGTGGAAATATTGCACAGAATGGCATTGGTGGAAAGATCAAACAAAATGTCAATGGTGGAAAGATTGAACAACACGTCATTGGTGGAAAGATTGAAAAGAATGTTATAAGTGGAGAAATTGAACAGAATGTCATTGGTGGAAACATTGAACAAAATGTCATTGGTGGAAGATTGGACAGAATGTTATAAGTGGAGAAATTGAACAGAATGTCATTGGTGGAAAGATTGAACAAAACGTCATTGGTGGAAAGATTGAACAGAATGTTATAAGTGGAGAAATTGAACAGAATGTCATTGGTGGAAAGATTGAACAAAACGTCATTGGTGGAAAGATTGAACAGAATGTTATAAGTGGAGAAATTGAACAGAATGTCATTGGTGGAAAGATTGAACAAAATGTCATTGGTGGAAAGATTGAACAGAATGTTATAAGTGGAGAAATTGAACAGAATGTCATCGGAGGAAATATTGAACAAAATCTCATTGGTGAAAGATTGGACAGAATGTCAATGGTGGAAAGATTGAACAGAATGTCATCGGTGGAAAGATTGAACAAAATGTCATTGGTGGAAAGATTGAACAGAATGTTATAAGTGGAGAAATTGAACAGAATGTAATTGGTGGAAAGTTTGATCAAAATGTCGTTGGTGGGAATATTGAAAAGAATTTCATTGGTGGAACGATTGGACAAAATTTAAATGGTGAAAAGATTGAACAAAATGTCATTGGTGGAAATATTGAAAAAAAAACCTGAAAGATGGCTAGATAGATAGAGCGAAAGAGAAATATAGAGAGAGGTAAAAAGAAGATTAGAAAAAAGAGACACGAGAGAGAGAGAGAGAGAGAGAGAGAGAGAGAGAGAGAGAGAGAGAGAGAGAGAGAGAGAGAGAGAACAAGTGTGAGTCAATATGCTACTTGTCGAGTCTCTAGAGTAGAGCACTCACCTCTTTAAGCGGACGGTCATTGAGTCGAATCTCCTGGTCCAGAGGTATAGAGTGGACCACGACCAGTTCACACTCGTGGAGCGGCAATCTAAAGAAGAAGAAAAAAAAAATAAATTCAAATTATTGCTTGATTTATTGTTTGCCTCTGATATGGGCAATGCAACACACACTTTATTTACAGCTCACATACAGGAGAGGAGAGAAACAGGCAGAGGCAGAGAAACAAATAAAAAGTAGTAACACTTCAACTGCTGTGAACATTATCAGGTTTTAAATAAATGCTTCTTGATCAGACCAATCGGAGCAACACCATGGTTTATAATCTATTGATAGATATATCTGACGTAGTGTACGGCCATCTTTTATGAACCCAACCATTGAAATGTTGGAAGGGTTCGACCTTTTCAATCCGCAAAACGCCTACTCTGAATTTGGCTATTGTCAGGTGTACTAAAAAAATTCAAATGCTCTTTGTCACTCGATGTAAAAAGTAAAGAAAAGAAGAAAGAAAGAAATGCATTATTTGGTCGTTTTCGTTCAGCGATAACTATTATTTTCTTGGCACTTGTGTATGCATTATATTAAATAAGCCAGTTTGTAAATTCCAAACGCATCAAGTAGATAGGTTATTTTAAACAAGAATTAAAAAAAAAATATGAACAACTACGAATTCCTGCAAGGCAGTGCAACTTTAGGCACTTTTCTTTCTTTCTATCTTTTTTTTTTTTTTTTTGGGGGGGGGGGGGGAGAGAGAGAGAGAGAGAGAGAGAGAGAGAGAGAGAGAGAGAGAGAGAGAGAGAGAGAGAGAGAGAGAGAGAGAGAGAGAGAGAGAGAGAGAGAGAGAGAGAGAGAGAGGAGGGAAGAGATTCTTAGGCTTTCAGTAAGCATGTAAAAATGTAAAAGATGTTTTAGATAAACTTGGAAAATACAGAATTCAATAAACAACATAGAAGGGAAAGAACATACAAGACAGACAGAAATTTTTAAGGCACAAAAAGGAATGCATGTCTGCTCATACCATTAATTTGCAAGAAGATTCAAAATAATGAAAATAAGGAATATGGAACACAAAGATCGCTAAGCTAATCAGAATCAATCAGCAGGTCACATGGCCTGTGATGAAGATCATAATATCGATGATGATGATAATGATGATGGCTTTTAATGGCATTTCGAATCGAATGTATTTTTCGAGGAGTAATGGCCCTTTTTATCTAATGCCCCTTCATTGAAAACAATTTACAGTTATTGCTGATGATGAACAATGCTAATGAAATTGGGCAATGTTTGCTCATGAGCCTCGCTACCCTTCACCGATTAGGGTGGGTGTCTAGAAAGAGACAAAATACAGCCAAAACAAAAATACAGACAAAGACATGTGCTTAGAAAGGGAGAAAATACAGCCAAAACAAAAATACAGACAAAGACATGTGTCTAGAAAGAGAGAAAATACAGCCAAAACAAAAATACAGACAAAGACATGTGCTTAGAAAGGGAGAAAATACAGCCAAAACAAAAATACAGACAAAGACATGTGCTTAGAAAGGGAGAAAATACAGCCAAAACAAAAATACAGACAAAGACATGTGCTTAGAAAGGGAGAAAATACAGCCAAAACAAAAATACAGACAAAGACATGTGTCTAGAAAGAGAGAAAATATAGCCAAAACAAAAATACAGACAAAGACATGTGCGTAGAAAGAGAGAAAATACAGCCAAAACAAAAATACAGACAAAGACATGTGCGTAGAAAGAGAGAAAATACAGCCAAAACAAAAATACAGACAAAGACATGTGCGTAGAAAGAGAGAAAATATAGCCAAAACAAAAATACAAAAACATGTGCGTAGAAAGAGAGAAAATACAGCCAAAACAAAAATACAGACAAAGACATGTGCGTAGAAAGAGAGAAAATACAGCCAAAACAAAAATACAGACAAAGACATGTGCGTAGAAAGAGAGAAAATACAGCCAAAACAAAAATACAGACAAAGACATGTGCGTAGAAAGAGAGAAAATGCAGCAAAAACAAAAACACAGATGAAAACAAGTGCGTAGGAAGAGAAGATGCACCAGAAACAAGGTGCAC
>JAWDGP010003406.1:455000-477500 GCA_033675545.1 Elysia crispata
ACCGGAAGTGACTGACGGCGAGATGACCTACGGTCTAAAAAGCTTTTTAAATTTAAAAAAAAATTTTTTTTTTGGCCTATTGTACAGACAACTGTTGAGATCTTGTCACATGGTGTCTCGGCAATGGAAGTTTGAATCACAGGCACGGCTAGATTTTATTTAAAACTCTGTGTCAGAAAAAAAAAAAACAACAGAACATCAGTAATAAAGAAAAACTGTGTATTTATCAAAGAAAAGATGATGAAAATTAGGACATGATCAAAGGAGAAACTTAGAGGTAAAAGGTATTGTTTCTGGTGCATGATGGAAAGAACGTGTAAAGCTTGAAGTAGACAAGCTAAATTTGGACAATAAATGTTTTTTTGGCGGGTTTTTGTTTTTGTTTTGTTTTCTGTTTAAATTTCTTCCATAGGCGGATACGGTATTGTCTAAAATGTAGTTAAAATCATCGACAGAACTAAAAGATAGTATTTCCTCTCTCTGTTTCTGTCTCTCTCTCTTTCTTTCCTCTCTCTCTCTCTCTCTCTCTCTCTCTCTCTCTCTCTCTCTCTCTCTCTCTCTCTGTTTCTCTCTCTCTCTCTCTCTCTCTCTCTCTCTCTCTCTCTCTCTCTCTCTCTCTCTCTCTCTCTCTCTCTTTATCTTTATATAACTGCATCCAAATCTATCACATAAATAAAAAAAAATTGATTTTATTTTTCCGGTTTCAAAACTCAAAACTCCCATAAACAGCAGAGTTACTATCTGTCTGAAAACCAAGATCCGGGAAACCGGTGTTACTCCGTCAAATTTGGACCTCAACTGTGACTCAGGCCATCTGGGCAAACCAAGAAGCTCCAAGCTACCAATCACTATAACAGCACCCCAGATTAAACTGTAACCGAAACATAAGATTACGCTTATGCCATCTTCGAAGGATATTAAAAGCATCATTAATCATTAGAACTAAAGCGGACACCCCTGCTTCTAAAAATAACCTTCAGGACAAGCCCGAAACAATGATTCATATAATAAGGCACAGAACGCGGGAAATCAATATCGCCGGTCAAAGGAGGGGGGGAGACACTGATAGTGGAGATTCCCGCATCTATCTTGCTGTGGCCAGGCGCTTGCAAACGATAAACTGGTGATTAACGCAGGTCACTACAAATCAGACGAGACAGGTGGGCCCCGCTCTGGGACGGCACGATGCCTGGTGCTAAGCTTAGGTTTGGGGAAGCAATCGCTGAATGATTGAAAGGGAATTTCAGACGGTCGTAGTGGTAAAACAAGAGGAAATAAAGAAATGAATAAATAGGTAAATACTTATATTAATAATAGAAAAGTAAATCAATAATAATAATGATAATAATAATAATAATAATAATAATAATAATAATAATAATAATAATAATAATAATAATAATAATAATGATGATGATGATGATGATGATGATGATGATGATGATGATGATGATGATGATGATGATGATGATGATGATGATGATGATGATGATGATAATAATAATAATAATAATAATAATAATAATAATAATAATAATAATAATAATAAGAAGAAGAAGAAGAAGAAGAAGAAGAAGAAGAAGAAGAAGAAGAAGAAGAAGAAGAAGAAAAACAACAACAACAACAACAACAACAACAACAACAACAACAACAACAACAACAACAGTAACATCAACAACAACAACAAGTTTAAAAAAAAAGAAAAACAAGTTTAGAACAAGAAGAACATGTTTAGGACAAGAAGACAACAATAAGAAAAAAAGTTTAGAACAAGAAGAATATGTTTAGGACAAGAAGATAACAATAAGAAAAAGGTTTAGAACAAGAAGAATATGTTTAGGACAAGAAGACAACAATAAGAAAAAAGTTTAGAACAAGAAGATGAAGAAGAAAAACAAAAAAATCCCCGGCCCAAACGGAAACCGACTCAGTACCGGGCAGTGTCCAATACCCAGAGCGCGTGTCAAGCAGTGGGTGAGCAGCATTTGTCTACAGGAAATCGCCATAATTTCTCCATGTTGGCAGAGACGTGAGTACTTTCCCTTAGTACTCACTTTCGCCAGCCCTCTGATCTTTCTGGCCAGTTTACGCACGTGCATTAGCCGCGATGCTTTAAAAGACAGGGAGATACTGAGGGAGGTTTTAAGATCTACAAAAAATCCGCTGGTTTTATCTCGATCACAGATATTTTACTTTGAGGGCATTTTCAATTCCTAATTCGGCTAGCTCTGCCTAAAG
This sequence comes from Elysia crispata, assembly GCA_033675545.1. Classification (NCBI taxonomy): domain Eukaryota; kingdom Metazoa; phylum Mollusca; class Gastropoda; family Plakobranchidae; genus Elysia; species Elysia crispata. The sequence continues at coordinate 457,239 of JAWDGP010003406.1, forward strand.
CATAGTTATTTTGTTAATGAGAATAGTTTCTCTATTCTTGTTCGTCTACGGTTAAAGTTTGTACATTATTGTCCACATAAAAAAATAAACTGAGTTAATGATGTAAGTAAGATATACTACTGCCAAATGATTTTAATGTAGATAAAGACGACAGAAACGTGACAGATTTTAGCCCTCAAATGTTTGGGGCCCTCTAAAGACTCAGAATTTAGAAAGTATAGAAGTTTAAAACGGAAACTTAGCAAATGCAAAAAAAAAAAAAAATAATAATAATAATAATAATTCACTTTCAAGTCTATTTAAAGTATCACTTACTGTATCAAAATACTTCGCAAAGTGTGGGAAAAAATATAGCACCTAAAAAATAAGTATTCTTATTTTCTCTTTGTTCTTTTGATCCAAAATTCTCACATGAGGTTTGGAGAGTTTGACAGGTCTTCCAGTCAGCCCGCATTGTTGTTGTTGGAGTAGCGGGACTGTCATGGGAGGGAGAGAAGCTCGCTGTTGGGCAGTCAATGGAGCTACATGGCGGATGTGGACACGGTTGTATGATAAGATACGAGTCGAGGGCCTCTGGAGCTGAGGGTTGAACATGTGGCTCCGTAATCTAAGGATAATTTACATCTTCAATGACTGGAAATATCCGTAACTCCACCGACGCTAATGGGAAAGTTCCTTCAGAACTTGGGCGCACCTCAAAAACGTTGAAGTTCAAGTAACCAAAATGGCGTGGTATTTGATCCTGCGTCGCATGCTCACTGGATATTCCAGGAATCACATTCACGTGAGAGTGTCAAAGTCCATTCAATATGTCTACACCAGTTGGAGAAGTTAATAAATATTATAGTCCAAAAACGTATTCATGAGAATTTCTTGGTTTAAAATCTTACTAGAAAGTTGCGCTTGACTCAAAGCAGGATTTAAGAGTAAAATCTAGGCGAAAGTCTAATTGCTGTGGACAATTAAAAAAACAAATCCTCGAATTTTCTTTGTTTTAGAAGCTTATAGAACGGTAATCTGATAATGCCCACTGAGAATTCACCCGAAACGATCATGTTTCCAAGCTGCTTCATAAGATTCTACGATGAAGATCTATAATTCCAGTTTGGTTCCTAATAATACAATACACCTATCAATGTATAATAGCGAAGAGATAAAGATAGAGAAAGAAAGAGAGAGAGAGAGAGAGAGAGAGAGAGAGAGAGAGAGAGAGAGAGAGAGAGAGAGAGAGAGAGAGAGAGAGAGAGAGAGAGAGAGAGAGAGAGAGAGAGAGAGAGAGAGAGAGAGAGAGAGAGAGAGAGAGAGAGAGAGAGAGAGAGAGAGAGAGAGAGAGAGAGAGAGAGAGAGAGAGAGAGAGAGAGAGAGAGAGAGATATTCCATGAAATGTTTAAAAAAGTCTGAACGAGCAGAAAAGCTGTAAGGCAAACAATAAAAGCATCTATATATCAGAACTTCAGACCATCTGCTGTGGTTGCTGGCTTTTATCAAGTTATACCTGATTCAACTTTAACCACGAAACACAGAGTACCAAATATATATATATATATATATATATATATATATATATATATATATATATATATATATATATATATATATATATATATATATATATTTATATATATATATATATCGCAGTTCTAAATCTGTTTCATGCCGAAGGTCCTATTTGATAACATTTCCAGACAAAATCAATATAAGATGTGAAGTAACCAGTTATATAACTGTAAAGATATCAGGAGGAAAAAAAAAGAAAAAAGAAGTGTTTGGAGGCTTGAAGCTGACTAAACATCACGTGATGCGAATGAAGAAGGATGAGCTTCGTTGTTTAGATTACCTCATCAAATGTAGACGAGATATGTTCCCAAAAGCCGCGTGAGCAAAGAGAGGAATGAAACAAAGCTACCCCGTGAAGATAAAACATTATCTCTCCCAGAGGGACACATCATTGTGTACAGATTGCCGGACTGTGCTCTATGTATTGCGATACGGCAAACAGAGAATAGGATATACATAGGATTATAATTGTACACTCCATGGCAAAGACGAGAGAAAAGACAAATATAAAAAAAAAAAAGAGAGAGAGAAGAGAAGTAAATAACGAGTAAAAAAAAAAAAATAAATAGAAAAATGTGAAATGTGTTGGATTGAAAAACAGTGACAGAAACGGTACGGGTGACGTAATATAAGAAAAAAATAAGGCTATATGAGTAGAGAGCGACAAAGAGAAAATGAGAGAGAGAGAGAGAGAGAGAGAGAGAGAGAGAGAGAGAGAGAGAGAGAGAGAGAGAGAGAGAGAGAGAGAGAGAGAGAGAGAGGGAGGGAGCGGGATGGAGAAAGAGAGAAAGAGAGAGAGAGAGAGAGAGAGAGAGAGAGAGAGAGAGAGAGAGAGAGAGAGAGAGAGAGGGAGGGATGGAAAAAGTGAGAAAAAGAACGAGAGAGAGAGAGAGAGAAACAGAGACAGAGACAGAGACAGAGGGAGGTTGAAGAGACAGAAGAAGGACGGAGGAAGGGGAACCTGAAGAAGAAGATAAACAAACGCAAATGAAAGGAGTACAATATTTTTTTTATCACCCTAGGACAACAAGAATCTAAAAGAGAAACTCGCCCAAATATCTCTATGGACCGTCAAGATGGCAAACTGCGCAGACTAGACTCGGTAATAAACTATTATCTCATGCACAGTTTTATTCACGCTCTCTACACCCATTAAGCCCTCTGTATACAAAATTTTGCAAATGCTATGATAATCCCAACAATAATATTAAAGAGAGAAAAAGAGAGAGAGAGAGAGTGAGAGACAGACAGACAGACAGAGAGAGAGAAGAGAGAGAGAGAGAGTGAGAGAGAGACAGACAGACAGAGAGAGAGGAGAGAGAGAGAGTGAGAGAGAGACAGACAGACAGACAGAGAGAAGAGAGAGAGAGAGAGAGAGAGAGAGAGAGAGAGAGAGAGAGAGAGAAAAGCGCATATTAACAGAAACAACCGTATGTGTCGCCATTATTCAAGCCAAATTCCTTGTACAACGTGGCTTTGGTTTTAGACCATGCTGAGTTTTATTTACGCTCTCTAGATCCATCACCTTATCTGTTTAAAAATTTTTACAGATTTTTCTCTTCTCCTGATTACTCTGGGTTTTATTTCATTCCTGCATGATGCTACAATACTGTTGATCGATTTAAAACACAAAACAAAACCGCAAATTCACAACCGTAGTTACCGCCATTATGCCAACCAATTTCTTGTGCATTGCGAGACATACTTAGCTCTATGAAGGAAACTAACTAGGTTCATTTTTGGAAATTTATAACCCTACTCCTGACATGAATGCTGGTCTCATGGTTCACGGACAGTCAAAGTAGGGTGTACCATAATTATTAAACATGATTAAACAGTTGTCTAAGCGGGACGAGATACCAAAACACACACACAGCTCGCTTATCGAAGGTTAAAGACACTTACACACCGACAATGAGATACAGACCTGGCATTGACTGTGCTGTAATTTAAAATGCACTTCTATTCCTAGTAGACTATGATAAATTGATTTGAGGAAAAAAAAAAACATACACGTATTAATTGAAAAAAACTAAAAAAGTGTTGGGAGTGTATTTCATAGAATTTTTTTTTTGCGTTGGGATAGTATTTCATACAAATATTTTTCTTTGTTTCTTTTTTTCTTTTTTTTTTTTTTTGGCTGAAACTGTTTGTAGTCATTCACTAATTTCAGTGAGAACAAAATTTAATGAAGTGCGAAGCGAAAAAGTAAAGAGAGGTATAGACTAGCAAGGCCCCCTTTAAAAAGTAAGGAGATTTATAACCAGCCTGAACTAAAGGAAAAAAAAATAATAAAAGAAAAAAAAATGTAAGAAGTAGCACCCACAGACCAAAGATTGAATAATAATAATAATAATAATAATAATAATAAAAAGAATAAAGGAAATGAAAGAGTTACATAATAATTGCAATATTAAAATGATTATTCTTCAAACTGCGATGTAACTTATTTCATTTTTTTCCCGAGCCCATTAACCGAAGGCTAGGCAAACGGAAAAGCTCTTGATATCCTCGCAAAATACAGAAATAAAACAATACAAAACTGTTATTTACAGTCTCAAACAAAGTTAATTTACCATCTAAAACCGATTTTAAAAAATACGTGACAAAGGTTACTTATTAAAGAATACATTGCGTAAGACGATATTTTTCTTCAGATATGTTACAGGGTATTTCAGATATACCTTTACATTTAACCTGGGGCAAGTTGTTTTATTTATTTATTTCTTTATTTTATTTTTTTTTTTTTTTGTTCTTTTACTTTAGCTTTACAATAGCTCCAGGTCGATGTCTAAGTTGACTTTGTTAAAAAGAAAAGTTTAGTTTTATCTAGGGAAATAGACGCAGATGACAAGAAAGACATCCGTTAGTATAAATATCTAGCTCGATAACATAAAAATTAAAAAAAATAGAGAGTGAGCTTCATTCCTCTTTTTTTTTCGAGTTTTATTTCAACTTGCCTTTGTTCCTTCTCTTTGCTCCTCAGTTGATAAGGTCTGCACGACCTGAGCAGTTTAAACTTTCCTGTTCAAAAGATTCCTCTTAACAGGAAGTCTGCGCCAGGCAAACACAAGCAGTATCGTATTGCGAGACTCAAATAATGATTTTTGGACTATCAGGAAAGATAGCGTGCTAGTTACCCACTAGATTTCACCTCTTCGATTTGAATGGAAAATTTGCAATTCATCACGTTACAGTTTGCAAACAATAACAGATATGATGCTTTCACGAAGGTTAAAAACACCACCACCACCACTAACAACAACAACAACATCAACTACAATAATAACAAAACTGGAAATAAATGCTCTAAACAATTGCTTGGTCAGTTTTTTAAAAGGCAAATTAAAAAAAAAAAGATTTAAGTACCTCTTCCTTTTCCCAATTTTATGTCAGTTTCTCTCCTTTCATCGCCTGGTTCTTTGTTTTTCTACTTCTCTTTCTTTTCTCGCTGTTTTTCCTATTCTCTCCTCCATAATGCTAACTGCCAAGATCTCCCCTTCCCCCCCCCCCCCAACTTTGTTTTCCTTCCATCTCCTCTTCTTTCCTTCTTTCTCTCTATTTACTTCCTACTTGTGCTATCTCAATTGTGCAGATTGAAAGACGAAATGAAATATTTCTACTCATTTTAAACACGAAATTTATCTGATCTTTACGTCTGCATTTTCAAAATGAAATTACTAAAGGATGCCACCCATCTCTCTCTCTCTCTCTCTCTCTCTCTCTCTCTCTCTCTCTCTCTCTCTCTCTCTCTCTCTCTCTCTTTCTTCAACTATCTCTTTTTAATCCCTCACCATCACTTCTTTCTCTCTCTCTCTCTCTCTCTCTCTCTCTCTCTCTCTCTCTCTCTTCAACTATCTCTTTTTAATCCCTCACCATCACTTCTTTCTCTCTCTCTCTCTCTCTCTCTCTCTCTCTCTCTCTCTCTCTCTCAGTGCATCATAATATCTTTCTCCTCCATCTCACTGTGCGTTTCTCGTACTCCGATAACAAGGTTCTTAGAAAACGGAGCAAGAAAGAGAGACATAACTATGTGCGACCCGTGCCAGAAAGAGTCTAATATTATCATGTGCTCACGTAACGGGCCGGCCAAGAGGCAGACACGAGTCGCTGTGAACTCACCCACTGTGAAATTCTACACAAATGAGCAATTACCGCTGGGACCACAGGCCTGGGATACTGGGTGTGGACACAGAGATGGGGAGGAGGCGTCGGGGGCTGGGATATGGGGATGTCGGGGGGGGGGGAGAGAGAGAGAGAGAGAGAGAGAGAGAGAGAGAGAGAGAGAGAGAGAGAGAGAGACAGAGAAAGAGTGAGAGAGAGAAAGTGAGAGAGAGAGAGAGAGAGAGAAGATAATGATGATGCTGATGATGAAGGAGAGAATGAAAAGAAATTAATCTAAGATGAAAATACTGTGAGAGAGAAAGTATGTGTGTGTTTGTGCGTGTGTTAGAGAGAGAGAGAAAGAAAGAGAGAGAGAGAGAGAGAGAGAGAGAGAGAGAGAGAGAGAGAAGATAATGATGATGCTGATGATGAAGAAGAGAATGAAAAGAAATTAATCTAAGATGAAAATACTGTGAGAGAGAAAGTATGTGTGTTTGTGCGTGTGTTAGAGAGAGAGAAAGAAAGAGAGAGAGAGAGAGAGAGAGAGAGAGAGAGAGAGAGAGAGAGACGAAGAAGATTTTCAACATAAAAATACCATCACAGAGAAAGTGTGTGTGTGTTAGAGAGAGAGAAAGAAAGAGAGAGAGAGAGAGAGAGAGAGAGAGAGAGAGAGAGAGAGAGAGAGAGAGAGACGAAGAAGATTTTCAACATAAAAATACCATCACAGAGAAAGTGTGTGTATGTTAGAGAGAGAGAGAGAGTGTGTGTGAGAGAGAGAGAGAGAGAGAGAGAGAGAGAGAGAGAAAGAAAAAAGAGAGATAGAAGAGGTCAGAAATAAATCGACTGTGAGACGTACTAATGACTGGATAAAAAAGATAATAAGAAAACCACATAGGATACAACAACTATATAAAAAAAAGTGAGGAATGAATAAAGGTGTGAAGCAAAATAATTCACCCAGTTACCTTTGTGGTTGTCTTTTCTGGGCTTGGGCATTCAGTGAAAATACTATTTCTTTAACCGATTTATTATTTTTTCCGCTTTTTGGTCCATATGTATGAAAATTACTTATAATCTCATCAAATGAATTTGCGCATACTTACTTACCTTGCTGCTCGCACCTAAATGTATAGAAAACGAGTTCTGCGATTAATATTGGATATTCACACACCTCTAAATTTTTCTCCATAATCGTTCTCCGTCTCCGTCTGTATGTCTGCTTTCCTCTGTCTAAGTCTTTCTTTTTCTCCTTATTCCTCTCTTTCTTTCCAAATTGTGTCTGTATAACGTGTGGAGAATTTACGTGGAACTAAAAAACGGTTTCTATTTAAGAAAGAGAATCAATACAATATGATTACTTTATGTATATGTTTGGCATATGATTATAGAGAATGGGAAATGATAGAAACTCGACCCTTCTCGAAATCCCATGCATTCAAGCGGCATAGGTTTGCCTAACGGGGGCCTGTGAAATCTGAGAGGTGATCGAGTCTTGGACACGACATCTATCCAAAGATTGGCCTATTTCGATACTTCTTGATTAATCTTGTTTTCACGCTTTAAATAACCACTATTTTAATCTGGTTTCTAACTTTAAAAAAAATGAAACCGAGAGAAAACTACCAAATAATTATTTTATGTCAAGAGCGAACTTAAAGAAAAAGAGTCACAGGGAGAGACAGTGGGATAAAGAGAGAGAGAGAGAGAGAGAGAGAGAGAGAGAGAGAGAGAGAGAGAGAGAGAGAGAGAGAGAGAGACCAAAAGAATGTGAGGCATCTAAACAGACAGAGACTCAAAGAAATTAAGAGGCAGGGAAGGAGACACATTAACGGAGATATAAAAAGAACAGACAGACACAAAGAGCGAGTCAGTAAAAAACTTAGACAGGGACAAGAAAAAAAAGAGATATATTCCGACAAACAGAAGGGAAAAAGGACGAGAAAAAACAACAAAAAACAAAAACAAAAACAAAAACAAAAACCCAGAGAGGGAAAGGAAGGAGAGAGAACAAACGTAAAGATAAAAAGATATACAGAGAAACAAAGAAGACGAAACGAAAGCGGAAAGAAACTATTTGAAAATAAAAGCTATATACATCAAGAGGACGTGGTAAATCTTTCGTGATTCCCTCATCTCCATAATTGTTTGATGGAGTCTGTGGGACGACGTGGGACCCTGGGTGGGCCGTCTGTTGGGAGAGGAGTGATTACAGGTTCTCAGATGGATAGATCATAACTGATAGATGGATGAGGGAAGTCTGGACGGATAGGTGTTGGAGTGATTACAGGTTCTCAGATGGATAGATCATAACTGATAGACGGATGAGGGAAGTCTGGACGGATAGGTGTTGGAGTGATTACAAGTTCTCAGATGGATAGACCATAACTGATAGATGGATGAGGGAAGTCTGGACGGATAGGTGTTGGAGTGATTACAAGTTCTCAGATGGATAGACCATAACTGATAGATGGATGAGAGAAGTCTGGACGGATAGGTGTTGGAGTGATTACAGGTTCTCAGATGGATAGATCATAACTGATAGATGGATGAGGGAAGTGTGGACGGATAGTGGAGGAGTGGGTAGTGAAAACACATTGAGGTGACATCTGTTTTACGAAACATATCTATGGTTTGAGAATGTTCAACTAAACAAACATATGGGTTGAGAATGTATAACTAAATATACATATGGGTTGAGAATGTACAAATATACATATGGGTTGAGAATGTACAAATAAATATACATATTGGTTGAGAATGTACAACTAAATATACATATGGGTGACATAAGAGTTGAGGATGTTCAACTTAATATACATATGGGTTGTGAATGTTCAACTTAATATACAAATGGGTTGAGAATGTTTAACTAAACATACATATGGGTTGAGAATGTACAACTTAACATACATATGAGTTGAGAATGTTCAACTAAATATACATAATGGCAAACGCAACAAATTAGGGCACTTTGACAAAGTAGAGACTGGTCAGGAAAGGAAAAGAGGAGGGAATGAAGATAGATGAGAGAAAGTGTGAGAGAAAGAGAGAAAAACAAAGGGACAAAACTAGCGGAACGAATTTGTGGACGAACAGATTATCTTTGAACAATTATGATGTTCAAAATAGTTTCTATCATATATTTACACCACGAACAATAAAAAAAAAAGAAACTTATGTCATTTACGAAATAATAAGGATTAAATTTAAGGTGTGTTTAACTACATAAAATCCATCCTTAAAAGAAAATATTCCCCCACAGAAATGAGCTAGAGGAAGAAATGAGTGAAACATTTGGCATAATAATTTATTTGGAGGTTTGCCAGCTGGCACAATTATTGAAGCCAAGAAAATCCTCAGCCTATTTCAAGGGCTGCCTGGCAAATAATTGGCCAACACTTGTTTAGTCTAAAGCCAGAGGGAGAAAAAGTCCTGATGCTTGTTTGCCCTTGGACAGACAATTGTCGAAATGGCTTCACCCGAGATATTTTGTGTTTAGATCAGAAATATGCCACCATATGCGCGAGACGGGAAAAAATCATGATAACTGGACCTTCAGCACGGACCAAGTGCTGGGAGAAGAACAATAATGGGAGGTAATTAAGGCTGCGCAGAAACAAGTGACGTCACTAACAGTTCGCCATGGAAGATCATTACGCCAGGGTCTGCACTTGACCTTTGTACCGTATTGACCGTGGCTCTATCACAACATAGGCCGTGGATTTTTAGGTTGGACAGTTGTAATTGTTGTTGTTTTTGTGAGTTTGTTTTGTTTGCTTGTTTGTTTGTTTGTTTGTTTTTTGTTTTGTTTTTTTGGGTTTTTTTTTTTTTGGCACTGGGTCATATATACTACATTATCTATAGAGGTATGCAAAGGATACTCTCTTTAGAGAGGAATGCATGCAAAAAGACGAAATTTCTATTGTACTGAAAACTGGTGGTGAAAAGAGACACATGCCCCACTCCATAGAAATGAAGTTTCAAATTCTATATTTGATGAAATATAATAATGTGTGTGCAGGAGAGCAAAATTCAAGATGGCTGTGATGTGAACATTCTTGGACACAGAGTCTTGTTATTTGAATCAGATTGCAGACACTACGGCAATGGTTTTGTGATTCACAAATCGGTCATACCCAGCATTCAAAAGGCGTGGAAAGTAAATGACAGAGTGTGTGCTATTCAACTTTCATTAGATTCTCAGGACCAATTTAAGAAAAGCAGAATAAGATCAATAACATTACTTAACATCTATGGCCCCACTTCAGCATTGACAAGAAACAACCCTGATGAAATAGATAAACTCTATAATTCACTGCAAACTGTTTATGATTCTCTTACAAACGACACGTTAATTTCACTTGCAGGAGACTTTAATTCAAAAGTGGGAAAAAAGAAAGAAGGAGAAACAAGTCTAGGTAGTTTTTCAAAAGGGACACGAAACGATAATGGAGAAAGCCTAGTATAATTTTGTGAAAAAAACAAATTGTTTTTGACAAACACTGCATTCAAGAAAGCTAGCAGACACATAACAACGTGGGTAGGATCCTGGAGAGACAAAGACAACAAACCTATGCCTATTTACAACCAAATAGATTTTATTATCTGCAAACAAAACCAAAAACACACCATCAAAGACGCACAATCGTATTCGGGAACAACACTTAGCTCAGACCACAAACTGGTCAAAACAACTTTTCGACTTTCAAACGTCAACACATGGAGGCAAATAAAACAAAAGCCGATAAATGTCAATGTAAAAAGAAACAGGTCACAACTGAGTTACGACACGGATACTGCAAACAACTATTCGGCACAGTTACGTGAGCTTTTACTTCAGAATAATCAAAACAGCAGCACACAAAAACAGTGGGAATTCGTCAAACAAGCAATAGAGACTACTGTATCAAAAACCATTGAAGAAATACCAAAACAAAAACAATACAGACTGTGGAATAAAGAAGTCAAAGACCTGTCAGAGAAACAAAAAGACTTAAGGATACAAATCCAAAACTGCAAACAGGAAGAAAAGATCAAAGAACTAAAGAAAGAAAGAAATTATGTTTTGCACAACATAAGAAGAAAAAATAGCGAAACCAAAGAAAAACATCTCGACCATTTAATAGAAGAAATTGACAACTCTAAAAGCGATGGTGGTATGTTCAAGGCCATAAAAGTATTGAACAGAAAACAGTTTACAAATCCACAAGTTAATAATAAGGACGGGAAGAAAGTAACAAGCCCAACGGAAATCCAAAACATCATAACGAAACATTTTAAATCTAAATTCAGAGACGAACGTACAGAAGACATTCAGCCTTTTAGTGGGCAACCCCGTGCACTTAACAACCCAATCAGTGAAAAAGAAGTTAGACAAAGCATAAAACAGCTAAACAATGGACGCGCTCCTGGAGAAGATAATATATGTAATGAATACCTTTAAGTTCGCACCGGAAATTCTTGACAATCAAATCGCAATGATAATAAATAAGACATTCGAGAATCATGAAGATCTAGACATCAACAATGGAATCCTGGTAGCGCTACCCAAGCCAGGAAAACCAAAAGGACCACTACAAAATCTGCGCCCTGTTACGTTGTTGAACTCTATAAGGAAAGTGCTTTCAACTATCGCTCTAACTAGAATAAGGCCTGCTGTGGAAAACTATATCTCTTGCAGTCAAAGTGGCTTCAGGCCTAACCGTAGTACGTCTGATGTAGTATGGGCCCACAGATGGATCTCAGCCAAGGTTCTCAATTATGCGGACATCGAAATAGACATCACAGGGATAGATATGTCTGCATTTGACACAATTGACAGAAAACAGCTACTGCAATTATTGACAAATCTTGTCACGGAAGACGAAAAGCGAATAATACAATTCCTGCTGAGCAATACAACACTCAGCGTCAAAATCAGCGGCGCCAAGACTGAAGAACCCTTTCTCACAAACATAGGCACCCCTCAAGGAGACAGCCTAAGTCCAGTACTTTTCATCATCTATCTTGAACAAGCACTGAAAAATGTGAGATCAACTCTCGACAGCCCATCAAACACAACAGAGGCACATCTTCCTAATGAGATAGCATATGCTGACGACATAGACTTTATTGGCAACAAACCAGTGAATGTGAAAAAAATAGAAGAAATACTCAAAGTTCACAAACTCAAAGTCAATGTAGACAAAACGGAGCACACCTCAGTAAGAAAACATTCAGAGGAATGGAAAACATCAAAGAAAGTGGGCTCACTGCTTGGCAGTAAAGAAGACATAGAACACAGAAAACACCTATCAAACATAGCATTGAACAAGATGGAACAGATATGGCACAGAGCGGACAAAACCAAGCAGCGCACAAGAATTAAGTTATATAACACCTTAGTGAGGTCAGTTCTGTTATACAATTGCGGCACATGGGCACTGACCAAAACAGACGAAGAAAAGTTGGACTCTTTCCATCGAAAGCAGCTGCGCAGGGTTCTGGGAATTCGATACCCAACAAAAATTTCAAATAAGTCCCTCTACAAAAAATGTGAACAAACCCCAATTTCTTTGGAAGTGTTGCAAGCAAGGTGGAGGCTGTTCGGTCATGTACTTAGGCGAGAACCATCGATCCCTGCCAACAAAGCTATGGCATTCTATTTCCACGACAATGCCAAACGAGCCAGGGGTAGGCCGATCACCACACTCCCAATGACACTCAATAACGATCTCAAGATACTGCAAAATCGGAGCATCTCTCTCACATCACAAAAAGACCTGGAAACAATAAGAAAGATTGCAGAAAGAAGACAAGAATGGACTACCTTCACCGCAGACATAAAGAGGGCTGCCGAAGCTGCGAGGTCGGACGACACTCCTAGCGGAAGGCCTTAATAATAATAATAATAATAATAATAATAATAATAATAATAATAATAATAATAATAATAATAATAATAATAATAATAATAATGTAAGTGAGACAAAATAATACCTTTAAATAATAAAGTCATGTACTTAGAGAATAGATTAAATTTGAAAAAGATTTTTCAAACATGCATATGCTATTAAGGAGAGAAAAAAACACATGAGTTTCTTTTTAACTTTTTTTTTCTACAGTTCTTACGTAGATAATCATGAATACATGTATATGACACCTCATAATTGTCTATTTCTTACCAAGCCATCTAACGGGATATAGATCATTAGATTAGACTCAGGTTTATCTTTTTTACCATTCTACCCTGTAGAACCAGTTTTCAAATGCACTGACGATCTTATACCGAGTCCGTTAAAAATGCAGTTATCTGCATTCTGTAACAATCCAGAACACCCCCCCCCCCCAAAAAAAAAAAAAAAAAAAAATGACAGAAATTATCATTTATTTCTCAACTCCCCCAACCCAAATATATATATATATATATATATATATATATATATATATATGTATATATATATATATAAAAGAAAGAACACCAAGTGCAAAAATGGAATAAACCAGTTCGATCATATTTCGAAAAGTTAACAAAATGTTTTCAAACTTAAAATAAGGCTAAGTCTAAAGTTATCAAGTTTAAATCCATTATCGATTTTCTCGTAACTATAGTGTAAATAGAGTGTAAGTATTTATTTGACACTCTAAATGTTATCCTTTGTGACTAGTAACGTAATATAGCGTTTGAATCAGTTACTTTGAATCTTGTTTTGGAATAAGAAAGCCATAGCTTCAGAGACATCAAATTGACGGGCTTTACGAAGCGTAGGAACTCGCTCTCTTCTGTTTCTTCTTCTTCAGCTTCTGCGTCATCTTTTTCTTTATCATCATCTTCTTTTTCTTTATCATCATCATCATCATCATCATCATCATCATAAACCTCTTCTTCTTCTTCTTCTTCTTCTTCTTCTTCTTCTTCTTCTTCTTCTTCTTCTTCTTCTTCTTCTTCTTCTTCTTCTTCTTCTTCTTTTCTCTATCCCTGTACTTCATTCAATCTCATTTCATATTTAGCTTTCCCTTTCTTTTAAAATACTCTGTGCTTATACTCTATCCATATCGTTTTCTAACTCTTCTGCTTTTTTTTTTATCTGTATTTCTCCCTCTATGTCTTTCTCCCGACAAACCTTTTTTTCTGAAGCGCCACCCCAGACTAAAGTCTTGAAAGAGATGATCCAACTCACAATATCTCTGATCCCAATCTCCCAGTATGACCCCGATCCTGATAGTCTGAAGAAGCTGCCCTTCCCACGGGAACCTCTCAGGAAAATGGCGCCGGTAATGGCGGCTGCAGAAGTCAGCGCCTCCTAGCGCGCGTCAACTTTTGCCTAGCACCAACTGACACCCTCACCGGAAGCTGCAAAGTGAACGCTTTTAAAAGTTTTAGCCGTGCATGGTTCTTTCTTTATTTTCAAGTCCTCAAATTTTGCTGAAGAGAATTTTGTGGAGACGGCGGCTTTTTTGTCATGCATGGTAGGGGAGATGGTTAGACGGGATCCAACTTAACTCCACAGCCAGATAGTTCCGTCTGCAATCGAACTTAAAAGTTTTTTCTTGACAGACGAACAGGCTACCGACTGTGCCATCTGGCATCCCAATCTGCGCATTATCGCCAAGCCCATTGGTTGACTCTGCCTGGAGCATTATAAAAGTTTACATGAAAAACTTCAGCTCCGTGAATCAATGTACACTGTGCTAAAAATAGAACGTGCACTTTGAAACGTGACCAGACCATGGAGGATGAGGGTCCAGCTGAGTATGTCATCATCATAGGGATATGGATAAAAACCATCTTTCCCTCCTTCGCCCCGTTCTAACCATCTATTTCCCTTTCTCTTTCCGGCTTTTCGATTTATACACCATCGGCTTTCTTTATCTCTCTCTCTCTCTCTCTCTCTCTCTCTCTCTCTCTCTCTCTCTCTCTCTCTCTCTCTCTCTCTCTCTCTCTCTCTCTCTCTCTCTCTCTCTCTCTCTCTCTTTCTCTCTCTCTCTCTCTCTCTCTCTCTCTCTCTCTCTCTCTCTCTCTCTCTCTCTCTCTCTCCCTCTCTCTCTCTCTCATTCTTTCTCAATTTCTAAATCCACTCCCTCACCATTTATCTCGCTGTATCTCTCTCAGAGCATCTTTCTCTTTTTGTCCTCTCTGATTACCTGTCCCCCTCTTTGTCTATTCCCTTGTACCTCTTTCACGTTATTATTTCACAAGAAACTGACATTTTCCCCAGGCACTCTCTAAGTCTCTCACACGCAAGAAAGAGCTTTGCGTCTTCTTTTTTTTTTTTTTTTTTTGAAAGAAGATATTTTGGAGATCGAACTTATGCGTATGCGAGCGTATCTTGAGGGAGGCGGGCGCTAGTATAAGTTAAGATAACCATATTTCGGTAAAACCTAATATCAGAAAATATCCACTCCAAATTTCATTTGAGTCTTGCGTTGTTGCGACGGCTTGTACTCTGGGCGGGTACAAATTGCCTTTCACCTGAGGGGCCGAGTACTGGCAGACAGTGTGGTGGCGAGTATTACGTTAGTCTAACAGCTCTCATCATACATCCGAAGGGCAGAGATGGGCAAACTTGGGCTTATTGATTCATTTGGAACCACTGAAGTCTACTTCTGAGAGAGCGGTGCGTGGCTTAGGATGACAAAATAATGCCAAACAGTTTTTCTTTCGGCGAGAAGGGAAAAAAATGTAAGACGATCTGAGGAAATCAGACACATGTTTTTGTTTGTTTATTTGTTTTTTTCTTGGTCAAATTTTGTTTTATTTTGACTTGGACAACTTGTAACTTTACTTTCCACCATTTATAAGGGGAGAACCGGAAACCCTTCAAGTTCTGATTGCAAGTCGATGCCCTCTTAAAAAAAAGAAAAGGAGCAAAACAACGTAATAAAAAAATAAAACAAAACATTATAATTGAAATAACTTCCGATCGCAAATTACAATTCACGTATAACTCTACTAAAACTAGCAGGTAGAATCCAACTGGCCAGGCCTCAAAGGTCTACAGCCCATTGTTTAAGAAGATTACATTTTTAAAGTAATTTGACATTATTT
The DNA here is from genome assembly GCA_033675545.1 of Elysia crispata. Lineage (NCBI taxonomy): Eukaryota > Metazoa > Mollusca > Gastropoda > Plakobranchidae > Elysia > Elysia crispata. The sequence continues at coordinate 472,927 of JAWDGP010003406.1, forward strand.
TTGGAATGTATAGCTGAATATACGGTAACATGAAGACACAGATAAGTTTGCGGTCCTTCTCCACAAATGCAAGCGATGCTAATCGATTTAATTTTAACTATTTGTTTTTCCGTACATGCAGGCTGTATCAACATGTCATAATGCTTGAAATAACTGCGTGGCTAAGAATTCCCTCAAGACAGCTTTACACTTAACGCGAAAATTCAGATTTTTAATCACCATTTAAAGGATCTAAAAACAGACTGGGAAAGCACAGATTTAGTCGATTCGCTGTGTTAAATGGCGGTAGTATTGATGGTCACGGAAACAGGCAAGCATTCTGTTACATGACTCGTTAAGTGGCTTTCGCTTTAGAACAAATCTTCAGATAACGCGGAGTATTATTTCAATATAAATCATGAGTGTTAAAACATGATAAGATAGTACAATTTTTTTCTTTAATTCAATTCAAAAGTCACTTATAGAATCATTTTCAACTTACTATTAACATTGCAATAAAAGTGTTAACTTTAAGCATTTAATTTGAAAAAAAAAAAAGAAAAGAAAAGAAAAGTAAAGAAAGAAAGAAAGCAACTGTGCACTGAAAGCTTAATGAGATCTGTTAAGTCGATTTTCTTTGTTCCCGGGATTTCTTACGTCATAAAAAGAATTTCGTAAAATCAAAGACAAATTCAAAGAGCCAAGGGTGGAAAAGAGCTAAACGCACTTTTCGATCACTTACTCTTACTTTAGACAATTCGAGGGAAATCTTGTGTGTCGGGAATCTAGCCATTTCCAGTACCAGCCGCCATGTTTTCAAGAAATAAAAAAAAAAAACGCTATAGAGGTCTACATACTGTGACCTTCGATTTGGACGCCATATAGAAAGTGCTTCATGCCACAAGCATACTCGTCCGCATCTCTCACGAAGTCCCAAACGTTAAGTCGCTGACTAAGACATTTGCTCACGAAAGAGAAGAGACCAGATCGATTCGGCCATTTCTACATACAGATCTAGATCCCATCGCTCCTTATGGCGGTCTCCAGATACAGGCCGGCGTACAGAAGTGGCAAGAAGAAACAGGAGGCAAGAGCTTCCTGTCTACAGCTAGATCTGCTGCGCAAACACCGCCGAACGGAGACAATATTTGGCGACACTAAAGCCGGCACCGTCCCCGGCTCCTCAGAGTGACGCCCCTTTGTGGAAGTTTGGGCCTGAGTAGGTGACGGGTAGCCAGTGACGTCAGTTCCGTTCATCTACACAGTGCTGTTTGAACTTTGAAACCGCTGGGAGAAGATGGAGTACAAGTCTTATGCCGTTTCAAATATCTGAGACCTTCTCTATTTCTGTGTCTTCTTTCTTTAATTACACCATATGTTTCTCTGTGTGTTGTGTGTCTGCCCGCCTCTCATCGAATCTTCGTGCTTCTTTCGATCGATTTCTGCCCCTCTTCTACTTTACCTCTGAGAGAGCCCCGTGCTGGATGTTTATATCTGCAGGACAGAGGGAATACTACACCTTCCTATTTACGGTGTAGAAAAACCAATCACAAAACTAGATATAGGCCCGGACCGACAAATAAGACGAAAGACGTGATGCACTTTATAAATCCTTGAGTTAGAACTTGAGTCTGCGACTTGATTATATAAAAGTCCCCTAACAATAAATAAGCCGCATTTCAAAACCTGTCAGAGACGCTAACAAGCTAGGCCACCAAACTTTATCCTATTGGAGAAAAGGAAAAGAATGATAAGGTTGTATCCCCCTTTTCATCCCCTTATTAAGTCTATTACACTTAAATCTAGTTAAAGCACATCAGTGAAAAAAAGATGAATGTTATTCTGGTTTGTTCTCACATTTCTAGACCCAAGCCGCTGAGGAGACGGAATGCTACGGAATAAGAGCACTTACCTAATTTTATTAAATTTCAAAATATTTAAGATCCTTTTAAATGCTCATTATCGTATTACTGCTAATGACAAAAATTTCCGCAAAGCAGTACGTCTTTTAGCATTTTTGGAATTTATAGCCTTTTAATGGGTATTCAGACAAAAAAAAACTTTAAAAAGCAAAGGAAAGTCCAGAATTTACTGATTTCCCATAGTATCTTATACACGTCACTAAGAAACAACATAAAGTCCAAAAATACGTCCATATTAGTTGTTCCAATTTCGCTATATAAATAAGAGACCCGAAACATTGCTAGCATAAACCTCTTCTTGGCGACGTTTTCTGAAATAACTTTTACAGATGTAAGTAATCACCGTTAAAAAAAAACAACAACAAACAAGCAAGCAAGCAAACAAAATCAAACCCCAAAACTGCAGATATTATCCACCGTGGATTCCAGGCACACCATCTTCAATGCCTGAAGTTATAGGCCTCATTTTTCAACCCTATCCTGTCTTGTCCGGTACCTCAATAAATGTTACATGGTCGAAGGATGGACAGATTCGGCTCATTTAACCAGTGAGTTAAGCAAATCTCGCCTTCTTGTTAGATCTTGAAACAAGGATTAAGTTGGCGTTAGAAAGTCGCACCTGAAGCGTCCATGTCGCAGCACTAGGTTGTGGACGGCGATATAGACAGAGAAATATAAAGTGTGGAGCCATGATGGAAAGGCGACTCATCCGGTCACTATTTTATCCTCCAAACAGAACTTATAATCTCTCTTTTCTACAGCACTGAGGGTGGACATCTCGCTGAAGAAGTCAGACGAATGGAAAGATTGCCCTGCTCATTTGCCTGTTCCCGCTGTAACATCTGTTGCGCTCTAGCCTCAGTAAATATTGTCATCCTCTTTGGCCTGTTTCTCTATACTTGTACGATAATTCATTTTTGTACAGTAGACTGTATAAGCCTATCAATTTCAACTCTTAAGTTTTTATTTGAACCTTCTAGATTGCGAGAAAATAATGATGGCTTTAAAAAATAGCAGCAAAGTAAAGAAAAAAGGGAAAAAAAACCTACATGATTATTCCTATATGACACCAAGAACTATGGCTCCTATGGAAGTAATGATAAACTGACTGATAATACAAAAACATAATGAAAATCGAGGCCAATTCTCCTGCACTCTTCAAACCAAACCATCCACCGACTTGAGAGTTTATGGCGTGCAAACTCACATCTTCACCCCCCCCCCCCTCTTCTGAAACACCGAATCCAAGCTTGGTATAGTAACGCTGTTAAAGATGATGGGTAAAGAGACTCTTGGTAAAACAAGATCTAAGAGGAGATAACCTTGCCAGTCAACGCAACGTGACTATTTGCATTATATTTATTCCTCTTCATCTCCCTATTTATCTATCTTCGATCCTCTCTCTCTCTCTCTCTCTCTCTCTCTCTCTCTCTCTCTCTCTCTCTCTCTCTCTCTCTCCCCCTCCCTATCTTTTTCTCTCAATCCCTCTCTTTCTGTGTATCTGTCTTTCTGTCTCTCTCTAACCCTCTCTCTACTTCCCTATCAGTCTCTCTCCACCTCTCTGCTCTCTCTCTTTGTCTCTCTCTCTCTCTCTGAACCACTCCCACAATCCCTCCCCTCTCCCTCTGATCCAGATAGGGGTCAGTAGTTCCCTCAGGGAGGTTCGGCCAGTGGAGTCTTTATCCAGAACAAGGTCTGAAAGTGGCGGCTCCCATCTAGTACCCGCTGATGTTAGAGCGTTCTACAGCTCTCAAGGTACTCAAGACTTTCACTTCTGCCATTCACTGAAAGATGACTCCTTATAATCCGTCTCAGCTGTTACATTTTGAAAAAAAAAGAAGCTTTTTTTTTTTTTCAATCTTGAAGTTGATACTCAAAATCCATTGTTAGTTGGGGTTTTTTTTTTTTTTTTTTTTTTTTTTTTTTTTTTTTTTTTTTTTCTCTTTACATACAGTGTCATACTTTCAACGGTAATGTAACGAGGCGACTAAAATTGCAAATTTTGCGCATTTTTGAAAATTGTATACTGCCTAGCATCTCTATACCCTCTAAGTATTATGCCCGGTGTACGTACAATAATTTTCAGTCCTCGATTCTATTTTCATTCATGATAACAATTTAAGAAAAGAATAATTGCGAAGATTAAAAATAAAAAAAAAATCATTGATATAGGATATTTTCCAAATTATTAGCCTGGCCATGAAATGTTTAGTTTCTGTTTTTGAACAGAGTTTGACAAGTTAAAGATTGAGAGTTAAGATTCCCTTCTTTGATAAATTAAGTAAAAACTAATGCTACCTCTCCTTGCGGACGAATATAAAGTGCATGTAAAATATTGAGAATGGAGGAAAAATGGCCAAAGGAAACAGTAATCGAAGAAGAAGCTCAGGAGTAAATTTGGTGAGAAGGAAAATAGAGCATGAACAAGCATCAGGCAGGAGGAAGAGAAGACGAGTGCAGAGAAGAAGAAGAAGAAAGAAAGAAAAGAGAAGAATAGAGAGAAAAAAAAGAGTAGAATAGAGAGAAAAAGACAGGAAGACAGAGAGGAAGGTAAAAGAAGGAAATTAACTCGAACTAAGCAGAACAGATCCATCAATCATGAAAGCAATTATACTAAGAGTGTCATAACCAAAACACAACACAAACACACACACTTTATTCTCACTACATGCC
>JAWDGP010003406.1:482500-492500 GCA_033675545.1 Elysia crispata
CGCATTTGACTCCACGCCTGAGTGGTGGTGAGCATTATTAAAAACAGAACAATCCAAACATGCCTTCCATAGCACATTAAAAACACAACAATCCAAACATGCCTTTCATAACACATTAAAAACACAACAATCCAAACATGCCTTCCATAGCACATTAAAAACACAACAATCCAAACATGCCTTTCATAGCACATTAAAAACACAACAATCCAAACATGCCTTTCATAGCACATTAAAAACACAACAATCCAAACATGCCTTTCATAGCACATTAAAAACACAACAATCCAAACATGCCTTTCATAGCACATTAAAAACACAACAATCCAGCCTTGTCGTTCAATCGAATCGACTTATCGTTTGAATTAATACGCCAGAACCGCTTCTCAATCAATTGATTTCTCAAAGCAATATCTGCAGACATCAGTTTTATCGATCTGCTGCCCGCAATAGGGCAGGTCTGTAAATTACTAATTTGCGTCCTGCTTATGATTGCCTCTACCTTCTTTGATGACAGAAGTTCATAAAGTCGGCTTTTGCGACACTACAAAACTAATTTCCTTAAATGCTTTATAGTTGCTGCTTCAAATGGGCAGTTCTGTTGAAGCACGTCAAAGACAGGATTAATATAGAAATGCATTCATAACTGGAGCCGTCCATTGCCATAACAAAGAAAGAGAAGTTAAATTCCACTTAATTTTCATAATGAATGTCCTGCGCTGTTTCCCCGTTCTGTTCATGAGGTTAATGATACAGGTAATCATTAGGATTGCTTTTAATCACCGTGTAGTAATAGCGCATTTGGTGAAAACAGGAGCAGAAAAATACAAGACTGATTGAATGCTTTGTTTGAAGTTTTGAGAAGATGAGTGCCTGGTCTGTTATTGCTATTAAATCTAGTCTTAACTTATAAATAAAGTGGCATCATACAGATACGCAGGTTAAGTTATCTCAAACCAAGACCTTTGAACAAATCAGATTAAATTATTCTTTCGTAACTAAGAGAACGGACGCATAAAATACATCGACCACCAGTCTAGGCATCGTTCATTAAAAACCTAACATCCAATACTATTCCACTATGATGTTAGGTTAGGACTGGTTTTTCTGAGAGCAAGCTATGATTCCTGTAACAGTTTTACCCACAATAAAGCCTAATAGATAAATAAGTACAAAAAATAACTATTAAAAAACCATAGATTGCTTATAGCCCCTAACAACTGCAGCAACCTCCCTGAAAAAATAATGTTTCGCGGGCGTAAATCGTCAGTTTTTTAATCCATTACCATCCTTGGGAACGAAGAGCTCGGCAATTATTATGCCATGTTCGATTCACCAAGTTCTGCTACCGCCGAACTACGAACACTTTGCACTCAAATATAAAATAATATTAATAAAAACAAAAAAATCAGTTCATCACGTAAGTACAGCGTGCTTCTAGTGACCCAGAGATTCCACATTAACTATGCATGCTTCGAGGGGAGAGGCACGTCCTACAGCGTTAGCGAGTTGCTCATATCTGGGGAACTCAGACTGTTCTACAGCAGCACTGACTGAGGCTAATGGGAAACACAAAAACTAATAATTATAATAATAAAACTAATAATAATAATAATAATAATAATAATAATAATAATAATAATAATAATAATAATAATAATAATAATAATAATAATAATAACAATACTACTACTACTACTACTACTACTACTACTACTACTACTACTACTACTACTACTACTACTACTACTACTACTGCTGCTGCTGCTGCTGCTGCTGCTGCTGCTGCTGCTGCTACTACTACTACTACTACTACTACTACTACTACTACTAATAATAATAATAATAATAATAATAATAATAATAATAAAGCAGTTAAAAACAAAATAAAAAACCGACTTTGATGCGATGAGGCGTCATGACTAAGATTTGAAGACACTCCATACTTGCCGGCGATGGAAACTAACTTTGTCAGCCCTACATTGTCATTCGAGTGGAAATCAGTTTTGCTAAAAGATTTTAATGTGCTCGTAGAACCGGTGGTTCATAGGAATAAAAAGAAGAAAAAAAAACCTAACAATCATTTGTTAACAGGTATAAATAGATTTCTTTTTTGCATAAGTTAACTTTTCAATAGCGAGATATGAAATATAATGTGTAACATCTCCTTCAGTCACAAGACATAGAACGAGATTTTCTTCCTTTTCAACAGAAAATGTATGACTTGAAGTATAACATTTTCTTCCGTCACAATACATAGCACAAAATTAAGGTTTAAAGCTTGATGATATTTTAATTCTTCAGAAGACTGTCATAATGAAGTTAATAAGTCATTTTTCACTTTCTGCTCTTGAAGTTTTAGTACTGTAAATGCCTATAATTTATAAATGAAGCCGCCTTGAGTGTTTTCAAACAATGAAAATTTCAAACTTCTATTGTAGCATCATTAGCGCCGCCATGCTCGGTTTATTCAACATTTACAGAAATGGGAGATTGATGGTAAATCAATACTGAACAAGTCGGAAACTTTCTTTTGAAATACTCTCTACACAACTGCACAATAAAAATATTCCCTGTTTTTCTCTTGTTTTTTTTTTATTTAATTTGTTCCTTTTCTATATAACTTCTATTAGCAATGAAATTAAGGTCATGGACAATGTGTGTTAATTGTTCTTGAGTCTGAAGTACTGTTGCACCCTTCAGCTTTCGGTGATTTAACAACATAGAATAAACTGATGAAACTTTCAATCAAAACTTGAACCTTTTTATCACTAAGAGCCATCACTAAGAAAAACATTTCGAACTGTCAAAGGCTACATTTTAAGCTTGTTCTCATGATGTTTTTGTTTTGTTTTTTGTTTTTATTTGGACTGATTGCGGCCAGAGTTAAGGGAAAACGCGCTGAAAATTTTCATGTGCTCATCATAGTAAAGATAATTCTATGAAATTGTAAAAGTTTTACCGCTGCAGAGTTGGAGGCACTGAGAAAAAAAAATAAACAGAGATATGGAAAGGAGAGAAATAGAGAAATTAAAAAGTAGAGAAGGTTTTTGAGGTTCACAGCATGACACGCCCAAGTATTTGGAGATTATCATCCACATCTGTTACATAAAATAACATGATAACTTTATCTATCCAGAGATTGAAGGTTTCAAGATAACAGTCTAATTTAACCAACAATTAAATTGAATGTCGCAGTGGAGCTTTGTGAATAGTTGTGAAGCACCGTTAAAAAAACATAAATAGGTAGAGCGAATATCCTTGTGTGGTTTGTTCTTCTTGTTTTTGTGTCTGACGAAGCGTAAAGCCGAAAGGTCACGTGTTTTGTTTTGTTTTGTACCTTTTGGAGCTCTACTCTACCTATTTTTGTTGGGTTTTTTTAAATTACGGTGCTTCGCCACTTATTTAACCAACACTTTATTTGCCAATCATTATTGACACTTTCCATTCTCCAGAAAATGCATGAGATTATTTTCCCCATTAGGTCTGCTCATCACTCGCCTACAGCGAGATCTTCTTGATAGTCGCGATCTGTCCAGCCGTTACCTTTTTATCAACTGAAAATTACCTCTTACTTCTAGGTTATGATTTATTAGTTAAAATTGAAGGCAGAATAACCAACTCTGATTACGGTAAATACTTGGAAGTGCCGGTAACAAAGTTCAAAGGACAAAAAAAATCTGCAACTGGTTTTAACATTTTGCTGTAATTTTGAAATGAGAGGTTAGAGCTCATACATGAAAAGCTTCTAAAATTTAGAAATTATGCGGACCTTGATCTTCAGAATATCTTTGACTTCAGACATAAACTACCACCCAGTGACACTGGCAACATGCAAAAGTGATCCACCTCTCTTACTGTAGAGTGGACCTTAACCCTGTAACTTCAACCTCATATCAGCTTAGAAACCTGGTATTTTTGTCTCCAGACACGCTAGAAGTGCCCCCCCCCCCCCCCAAATTTCGCATGATATGAATACACTATATCTACTCAAAACTTATGAATCCAGAAAGCAAGACTGTCAGTGACTGATTGTTTTCGCCGATGGTTCGCCAAAATGTGTTTCGCTTATTTTCCCCAAACACTTTTGTCTGATTTTATTTTTTCTTAAGGGTACACAACTCTGATGGAAGTGGAACTTTAAGTAGCGTCATTTAATTTCAACCAATTTGACCTTCACCTTTGATCTTTGGAGCGGAAGCACCAGTCTCCAAGAAAGGCGCTTGCTCATACTCGTTCAGGGTTTTCTCGCAGAAGGTTCGAGATGCACGGCTAGCTAGTTAACTTTAGGTACTCACTTTTTCAAGTTGTCCCACGCCATGTCTTCTTTAAAGTGCATGATTAAAAAAAAAAAAAAAAGAAAGATAAAAAGAAAAAGACGAATCTACTGAAGATGAGCTGTAAAAAAGTATCAATTTCCAAAACCTCTCACAAGTTCTGAAACGATGCCTCAGTTCTAAGTCTATAAAATGGCAAGGGTGATCTCCTTTTTACTTTTTTCTTTACAAAAAACTAAACGAAGCACACACACACACACACAAAATCTTTATGAAGTAAACAAGTTGATGGACACCATAACTGCATCGTGCTTACTACCAAAAACCAGTTCAGAATAAAATTATCTGGAATTTCCCGAGAAAAGTAGCGCGCAATCAGCGCTAAACGGCAAGTGACACTCCCGCAGGGATTTCATGTCACAACCTTGATGTACAGGGAAAACTAAAAACAAAAATTGAAAAAAAAATTAATTCCACTTGCTAGTTGGCACAGCGAATCTGCAGAAAATAAGTCCTTGACGGAGAAAATTATTTCTCTTTTTTTTTTTTTAAATCCTCGTCAACCATGATCATTCTGAACAATGAACAACTGTTTTTTTTCTTCTGAAGATATCTTAGCATCGAGCAGTATGTCGAGAACCCCTCGGTTTATTGTTCAAATCGGCCTGATGGCTAAATATCGCCTTGCCTCTTGCCTGGCCCAGCAAACAACAAACGGTAAAACAGGGCGAGGTGATGAGACAACGACTCAATGTGTGGTTGGTACCCGACTTGTCCAGTGCTCTGCTTTCCAACCCTCAAAGGCTCGAGTACCCCGACTCAAACTACTCGTACTTATAAAAAAACTCAGATTGTTTCAAGTGCAAGTACTATTAAAACTCAAACTACCACCGCGTTGGAAGTCTTTATGTTCATAGCGTATTTACAGATCCGAAGACACCATTAGACTTATAAGAACTGGCTGTTAAAGAGGATCGGCCATTTACAACCATAAATGCATATATATATATATATATATATATATATATATATATATATATATATATATATATATATATATACATACATACATATATTTTATACATATATATACATATATTATATATATATATATATATATATATACATATATACATACATATATATATATATATATATATATTATATACTCTATCTATCTATCTCTCTGTACTCCCCCCCCCCTCCCACCCCACAGCACCCCAATCCTCCCCTCCTCCAAGTTTACCCCTTTACCCTCCATCGCTCGTCTCTCCCTCCTGAGCCAAACTCCATCCCCCACACACGGTAACACTAACACTAACACTAACACTATTGATGTACGTAACGAGGCTAGCCAGTCGACAGAATCTCAGAAACACAATTTGACCACACTTTCAATACCGCTCCTTTTTTTTTTTTCTTTTTCCTATTCTTTGGGCGCGAAATCAAATTTCTATCTAGTTTGCCCGCTCTAGCAGATCGAAGCTGTTAAGGCGTCGCTGGGCCCCTGGGGCTACATAAGTCACACAATTTCTGAGGTTTGACCCAGGTCAACAGCAGCCAGAACCACAGGATAACAGACTTCAGATGCTCCACGCGAGAAGACACGGGCAGAAAAGGGGAAAGAACGAGAGTATTTAGTTTTAATATAGTTGGAGCTGAGAGGAGGGAGAAAGAACGAGAGTATTTAGTTTTAATATAGTTGGAGCTGAGAGGAGGGAGAAAGAACGAGAGTATTTAGTTTTAATATAGTTGGAGCTGAGAGGAGGGAGAAAGAACGAGAGTATTTAGTTTTAATATAGTTGGAGCTGAGAGGAGGGAGAAAGAACGAGAGTATTTAGTTTTAATATAGTTGGAGCTGAGAGGAGGGAGAAAGAGAACGAGAGTATTTATTTAATATAGTTGGAGCTGAGAGGAGGGTGAGAGAAGAACGTAGAGTAGTTTAGATCGAGAGTATTTAGTTTTAATATAGTTGGAGCTGAGAGGAGGGAGAAAGAACGAGAGTATTTAGTTTTAATATAGTTGGAGCTGAGAGGAGGGAGAAAGAACGAGAGTATTTAGTTTTAATATAGTTGGAGCTGAGAGGAGGGAGAAAACGAGAGAAATGAAGAAAAAGACTTTTGAACGTTTACACAAAAAATCATTTCATGGTTTCGGAAAATATTTTGATATAAATGATAGGGCGTTAAATAGATAGATATGATCGATCTTAAGCTAAATACGTAGCGGATACATACATAAATACATACATACATACATATATTCATAAAACCGTACTGCCATAATCCATATGGTTATACATTCAACAATACGAACAGGTAAGTACGAGGGGTTCCGAAAAGTCTTTGGTCTGAGTAGGAAGGAATTTTTTTTAGACTATAGAAATTTTGTCAGCCTTTAGATCAATTCTTTGATACCCAAGATTCAAGTTTTTGGGCAAAGCTGGCGGAAATAAGGCACTAATTGGTTCGCGAGTTCTATATAACCAAAGTAAAAAAAAATCATTTGTTTTTCTGAAGCGTCATGAAACTGGTTGAATGTCGATCGGTTATAAAGTTTTCACGCTTGTAAGGAAAATCCCCTTCTGTGCTGTTTAAGAAATGATTTACATTTATGGTAACAAATCTCCGCGATTTACTGCAGTGACATAGTTTTACTGGGTTCAAAAAAAAAAATTAAATCTAGATTCTTGTCGATGATCAATGAAGATCATGAATTTACCTGTTGTGTTCGTGTGATTTTGAAAGTATACTCAAGACTGACTACGTGGGAAATGGACAAATCATCACTGAAGACCACGACTCGAATTAACTGATGAAATTGGGTTCGAAATATTGAGAAAAAGGAAAACTCAGTATTGGGTTCTTCTACGACATGGCAATGCCCCAGTGCGTAGGGCACAACAAACAGTTCAGACAGCAGAACAGTGCAGCTTTGAAATTCGGGGACACCCAGCTCACAGATCAGACTTACCGCCCTCAGATTTTTTTTTCTGTTTCCTATCCTCAAAAAAATCACTCAAGGGGCGCCGTTTCCATGACAATGACGGCGAAAGATAGAGTGAAAGACAGACGAAATTTTTCTAAAAAAAAAAAAAAAAAAAAAAGTTGAATGGCTAGTTATCTGGGTTTCATGGCCAAGTTTCCCGAGTTTTGAGCTGCGTGCTCTTGTCGCTGCCGTCAGATGGGTGAGGACCGAGGCTTCTTAAAATACAGGCCAAGTCACCGAAGTTTGTCTGTTTGTCTCCTTGGCCTATCGCCCTGTATCGTAATTGATTGATACTTTTATAAGGACAAATTCTAAACAGACTTCAACGTTCGCGCCGCCATCGCTATTATACAGGCCAATTCACCCAAGTGAACAAACTTTGGCGTGTTTGAGTTACACACTAAGTAATCTATTTCTTTTACCTTTTGAGCACAGTTAGGGCAGAATTGACTGTGCTCAGAGCGCACTTATTATTCAGCCTACAGGCGTACTGTCCTAACTCTGCTGAAAAGGGTCATGATATGCCGCAGCTCACTGTTACACTTACACAAGTTACTGCCAAAGTTTGCTTATTTCGAACTGTCAATGGCTACATTTTAAACTTGTTATCATGATTTTTTTTTTTTTTTTTTTTTTTTTTTAATGGGCTTTGGACGCCTCGGCTCGGACAGAAGCTGCTGACTTCACGGACCAGGAAAAGATTTTTGAGAATCCAATGTGAGATCTCGCAGCCGTATCATGCTGGCGCTGAGAAATCACAATTTTGAAATTTCTTCTTTAACCACAGGAGAGATACTATTTAACTCGATTTATTTTCTTCGGTATTTTTGGTCTACCTTTAAATTTATACAATGTTGTTTTTCATTTTCTATGTCCGCTGAGTTTTGTATCGTCCTTTTTAAGTATTTAGTATCTGTGGACACATTGTCCAAATTTGGACTTGTGCACATTCATGTAATTAGAACTTAAGATAGACCTATATGTTGAAAACTATACGACAAAAAGTAATCTATAAATTTTAATAAAAGAGGGGAAAAGGGGGGCTGGGGGTTTAAAGGGGAGCTACAATCTAGTGACCATCGCGTATCCGACCCATCTCCTCAGTGTTTCGGCATTACCTCCCCTCTATTGAACCCTAGGAGTTGAAAAAAAACAAACTCCACCAGAATAAGGGGCGGTAATAGCTTTTTCGAGCCAACGGTTACCACAGAGTTGCTCGGGGACTCCTGGCTGCTATTATGAAATCAAATTTCATGAAGGAACTCTCCCCGTGGTTTGGGGGGTGGGAGGAAAGTTACGCCACTCAGGAGGAAAGAGAAGGTAGTTCTAGGATGTACAGTGGGAGAATTGGGGGGGGGGGGGGGAGGGGGAGAGGAAAGTTACGCCACTCTAGAGGAAAGAGAAGGTAGTTCTAGGATATACAGTGGGAGAATGGGGGAAAAAAAAAAGGGGGGGGGGGTTGTGTGTGTGTTTCGTATTTGTTATTTTCTTTCGCCGAAGTTATTGTCCAATCACTTCAAATTTATTCCTGGAGGCGATGGTTTTTTTGTTTTTTTTTGGTTTTTTTTTTTTTTTTTGCTTCTCACTTTGACCTTCATTAGTCTATGAGGTTTTTCAAGAGGCCGGTACAACCCATGCATACCAATGCCGCAGTCGTTGGAGAGAATGGTTCAACAGACCAGGAGGCCATGGAGGGCGAGGGGGGGGGGGGGGGGGGTGGGACCAGGGAGGGGGGAGAACAATGACCAATGGAGTCAGGAAATCCAGACAGGTTCAGACCCAAAAAATGCCAGGCAGGTCCATCACAAAATGTAAATCAGTCACCCAATGACTTCCTTCTTGGTCGTTTCTGTTTTGTTTCTCCAAATCTAGTTTTTTTTTTATAAGTCTTGAGTTTTCCCTTCCACGCCATGAAACGAAATACAATAAAACTTTAAAGGAGAATCCAAGGATTATTTGTCTTGTAAGCTGGTTGGGATAACTTGATAAATAAACCTGCAGGGACTATTGCTTATCATTAAAGATGCTTTCCATCTTCTTAATCGCTTTTGACTAACCTCATTTGCAAATGGCCTCGAGATTAAGGTCAAGGGTATAAATAGAATCATCATTCAATGTATGAAAGAAAACGCCACAAGCACAAAGTATTAAAAAAAAAATTCTTTCAAAGTTTTTGTTGTTTTTTTTTTTTTAATTTTATTTTACGATCCTTTACGAAACGGGTCATGAAAAAAAAAAACAAAAAAAAAAACAATGGGAAATGTTTATGCCCCGAATTGAGAAATTTACAGAACGATAGTGTTAAGAGAAAGAGCATAAAAAAGTTATTGATCGTTTTGTTGTTTGTTTTTTTTTTCTTCTTCTTGTTTTGTTTCTATTTAGCTGACGCGCGAAAAATAAAATAACGTTAAAGAAATGAAAGCCGAACTAAAAAAAAAACATTTTTGATTTTTTTTTCATAGAGCTCGTCTAAAATATCTCAATGGACGGGGCATACAATTCATCCTTCCTAGTCGACGGTTCTCCGTCAATTATTGAGGCAGAGCAAACGAAAAAGAAAGAGAGACAGGACAGAGAGAGAATGAGAGAGAGACAGAGAGAGAGAGGGGGGAGAGAGAGGGGGAGAGAGAGAGAGAGAGAGAGAGGGGGGGAGAGAGAGAGGGGGAGAGAGAGAGACAGAGACAGAGAGACAGAGAGAGAGACAGAGGGGGAGAGACAGAGACAGAGAGACAGAG
>JAWDGP010003406.1:495000-505000 GCA_033675545.1 Elysia crispata
AGGCAGACCCACAGAGACAAAGATTTAAAGACAACAAAAAACCATTTTTAACATTGCATATCATGTCGCCTACGCATCCCTTAGAACTCTAGACGGCGTGTAGAGGTTGATTGTCATCTCTTTTCTCTTAACCGGAATAATACATCTGTTTACCGATATTCAAAGGACGAATACATCTTGTAAACAAATAACATCGATTCTAATGGATATAAGAACGCAAAGGAAAAAAAAAATGAGTCATTTACACAAACTCGAAATCGCAAGTTATTTTAGGTAAAAAACGTGTCGCGTTAAAATTCTGAGGAGAAATTTTCTGTTTTCTTTTTTTTTTTCGACATAGTTACTTACAGCAATGCAGAACATTTGATATGTCAGCATATTAATGCTCGTGACATACACGTAATATAAAAAGGCCCCGAATAGACATTCGTGCCCACAATATACACAAACTAACATATAAGTTCGTTCAACACACATATTTACATATTAGTGCCCTCAACACACATATATTAACATGTCAATGCCCCCAAAATACGCATATCAACACATTAATGCCCTCAGCATACACATATCAAAATGTTAATGCCCTCAACATACAAATATTAACAAGTTAATGCCCTCAACATACGGATATTAACATGTTAATGTCCTCAATTTCAACATGTTAATGCCCTCAACATACACATATTAACATGTTAATGCCCTCAACATGCACATATTGAAATGTTAATGCCCTCAACATACACATATCAACATGTTAATGCCCTCAACATACACATATCAACATGTTAATGCCTTCAACATACACATATCAACATGTTAATACCCTCAACATACACATAGTAACATCCTAATGCCCTCAACACACATATTAACATGTTACTGCCCTCAACATACGCATATCAACATGTTAATGCCCTCAACATACGCATATCAACATGTTAATGCCCTCAACATACACATATTAACATGTTACTGCCCTCAACATACACATATTAACATGTTAATGCCCTCAACATACACATATCAACATGTTGATGCCCTCAACATACCCACGACATGTGTTTGATGTGATACAAAAGGCCGGATCTTGTGTTGTAGTGGATGAGGTATATCAAAGAATCTGGCGATTTCAATTGAATGGTATTCTCGGTCGATAAGAGACGTTTCTAGAGCGGGCAACAAAAAATGCTGAAACTTGGTGTTAAACTTATTCATTATCTTTGAGAGTGCTTTACTAGTAACAGACTGGAGCCAAAGTTTTTTCAATCTCTTTGATTGATAGAAACAGTATAATCAGGCACTTTGTTCAAATGTTGCTTCATGTTCAAACTTTAGCGTACACCACACAGACAATTAATCTTTTCTGATTCTTCCCAATGCATTAATCAGCTCAACATATTTTTTATTTTTTTTTAATCTAAGTGCATTCCTCCCATAAAAAGGAGAATTGTCAATCCACTTAAGGTTGAAATGCCTGTAACTCTTCTTCAGCTGTGTCTCTGCACCATAGACAGATATATATCTCTCATGAGAAGAAAACTTGACGTTGATAAAATGAGGACCTCTCTTCCATAACACAAAAGCTTCTTTCTAATAAGATATATACATCTTTCAGAGATAGAGAGAGCGAGAGAGACAGAGAGACAGAGAGAGAGAGAAAGAGAGAGAGAGAGAGAGAGAGAGAGAGAGAGAGAGAGAGAGAGAGAGAGAGAGAGAGAGAGAGAGAGAGAGAGACCAGAGCAGAGAGAGAGAGACGAATTGACAATACTGGCGAAAATAAAGCAAGCATCATTATGCAAATAAAACCGAAATGCACGAGTAAGAAAAGCATTATGTGGTGGAAATGAGAGGGAAAACAAGATTAATGAAGTGGAGAAAGGTAGGTTGATTCTATCATCAAGGAAGACGCGTGGCGTTAAGACCCTAAACAAACCAATAAACGAACAGTATTATTTAAAAACAAAGATAATAACTGCAAAGGACGCACTTTAGAGCACCGTTTCTAAACAGAATAATTGCTATTTTTTTCAATAGGCGTTTCGAGTAAATTGCGCACCCCAAGAGACCCGGAACGGTCAAGATTCTAACCTTGTTGACTCAACCACCCATAAAAAACATTCCGTGCCAGTAAAATGGGTCATAACTTTTCTGATATCCGACTGATTCTAGGTATAATAAAAAAGATGGTTTTAGTAAAAGGAGTGTGTTGTAAGTGGCTATTTGTGGTTTTACACATCATTGATCAACGTAAGAATCTTTTTCGTTGTTTCCTGAAATAAAAAAAAAATAATAAGTAGTTTGATATGAGACGAAGATCACAGACAGAATAAGTTTTATACAAAAAAAAAAGAGATATAAGTGTGCTGATAAGAAGCAATACGAACTTTTTACAAGAGCAAGGTCACGTATTGTTATTTACTTCTTAACTCAAATAAGAATCAAGCAGACCTTGATAAATCGTGTTCTAGCAAAATGTCGAGATAATAGTGTCAAATCGATAAACCATGTTAAACCAAAGAGAGTGTTTGTGAAAGCTGAAAACAAAAATGTCCCTTTCAGGCACTTCACTTGTCAGCGTCCTGCAAGCCTATCCGTGAATTGCTCAAAACCAAGGGCGCAGATAATTATAAATAACAGAACTAGTAGATGGATATATTTCTTGAGCGTTTTCCAACATACTAAAGAAAACGTAATGACCTCTTCACCTTTAAATATTTCCTGCAAATCAGCTTCACAAAGATTCTCATACACAGGTTACACGCAATGATCAATACGCATTCTTCATAACTATCATGTTGGGCTTTTTTTTCCCATAAACTTGCGGGGAGGAAAAACATGTTATTTTCAGAAGAAAGAAAAGAAAAGGAAGGACTGAAGGTTCGCTGTCTGTGATCGAAGATGCAGAACTCGCCACAGAAACGTATCCGCGGAGGAGTTGGTTAAGATAATGAAGAGACATTAAATAACTCAAAGAATATGAGCTAGTCTCACTCAGGGTTGTTAAGATCATCATCATCATCATCATCATCATCATCATCATCATCATCATCATCATCATTATCGCCGGCATCAGTTTTTCACATTATCATTAATATTACATTATCTTCATGTACAATTTAAGTATCTGTATTATTATTATTATTATTATTATTATTATTATTATTATTATTATTATTATTATTATTATTATTATTATTATTGTTGTTGTTGTTGTTGATGTTGTTTCTTTGTTTTTGTTTTTGCGTTTGTTTGTTTTTTTGTCATTATTGCTATAGTTATTACCACTATTACCGGTACTATTGTTATGTCCAATCCACCAAAAGCGTCGGAAGTCCCAATATCTGGCATGAACTTATCGCCATAATGATGTTAATTTCCGGCTGAAGTCGTTGATTAAGTTTGAGAACCAACCAGTCTAGCCAGCGTGTAATCGGAAACGACAGTTCGTCCTCCCGTGATGATGAGATATTTACGTCAGCTAATTTACATACAGTGATAGTGTGGATAGCTGATACAGAGATGGCCTTGGCTGATACAATGGACTCTCTTCCAACTAAAAACCTGTTAATAAGAGTAGTGAGCTAACTTCATGAAGTCCAATTCTATTATAGTTTTTTTTTTCTTCTTTGTTTTTCAATATTCATTACCGTGCAGATTTAAATAAATGCGCAGCCAAGAAGTTCGGCGATGCAGGACACCATTAGGCACTTTTGTGCGGCGCGTGAATTCAAAACCTTTCATTAAGTGTTGAAAAGGTTCACCAAGCTAGATTAGGAAGGTACGCAATAAGCAGATGTTTCCATATCGTAGTCTTCCCCGTAGAGAGAACAGAAATAGACAAACATTAGTGATAGAAACATATGATTTAGCTCGAACCCATGAGAGTCGCACGTGCCAAGGAACTCACTGTCAGTGTGTGTGTGTGTGTGTGTGTGTGTGCCGAAAAGAGGGGAAAGGGTGGTGAAAAAACGGAGCATGTCCACAAATCAATTGGCTTCGGGTTATGATTGCGTAGTCAAGGACAAACTTTTTGGGAAAAGGCTGAGTAAAATCGGTCATGCGCACTTCATAAATTATTATGTTGGAGGAAAAGTCTCCAGGAAATTATTGATATGATGGGAAAAGGTTTTGCTTTCTGTCGGTGACCAAATCAATCATATATTCCTAAAAAAAAAAATCTGGGTGCAGAACTCCCAATGCAGCACAATTATATAAGCAATGCACTGTTATCGGGTCATTCCTGACCTAATAGACATGTGGTATGAGGGCACGTGCATTAAAACATTATAGCCAAACATCCACCTAGAGAGAACAGAAAGCAGTGACGGTTATAAAAATAAAGCAGTGGGCATATCGCGTGAGAGAAACATTTATACTCAGCAGATTTAACACTGGTTTCTCCACGTGCAGCTGTAGATATTGTCTTGGTGAGTCGATCATCACGATAGTCTATATGTCTGTTACGAGCTGTTTTTCCAATGCTAGTAAAATAGGCCAGGGGATCGTGTAAGACCTACGAAACACATCATTACATTCTATCGTTTCCATTTTGCTTATTTCTTTTTTTTTGCCTCCTCAAAATCAGTCTGAAAGTTATCTAGACATCTCTCTCTCTCTCTCTCTTTCTCTCTCGCTCTCTTTCTCTTTCTCTCTCTATCTATCTCCCTAACTCTCTCTTTCCCTTTCTCTCTCTATCTCCCTAACTCTCTCTTTCTCTTTCTATCTATCTCCCTAAATCTCTCTCTCTCTCTCTCTCTCTCTCTCTCTCTCTCTCTCTCTCTTTCTCTTTCTATCTATCTCCCTAACTCTCTCTTTCTCTTTCTATCTATCTCCCTAAATCTCTCTCTCTCTCTCTTTCTCTTTCTATCGATCTCCCTAACTATCTCTCTCTCTTTCTATCTATCTCCCTAACTCTCTCTTTCTCTTTCTATCAATTTCCCTAACTCTCTCTCTTTCTATCTATCTCCTTAACTCTCTCTTTCTCTTTCTATATATCTCTCTAACTCTCTCTCTCTCTCTCTTTCTCCCTCTATCTATCTCCCTAACTCTCTCTCTCTCTTTCTATCTATCTCCCTAACTCTCTCTTTCTCTTTCTATCAATCTCCCTAACTCTCTCTTTCTCTTTCTATCTATCTCTCTCACTCTCTCTCTCTCCCTCTATCTCCCTAACTCTCTCTCTCTCTCTCTCTCTCTCTCTCTCTCTCTCTCTCTCTCTCTCTCTCTCTCTCTCTATCTCCATCTTCCCATGCTCTTCCTTTAGACATCAGCACGGTACCCTTTGAAAGTTTGAATTGTCTGAATTTCTTTAGATTGAACCATACAAATTAAAACAAATAGCAAAACTATGTCTCAATAATTTCCTAACGTCAACCGTTAGCTTCACATGCGACTTTGTTCCTAAATAAGACTGGGAGAAAGCCACAAAGTTTTCACCGGAATGATGAAATATGCGGCTAGAACTAGTTCTGTCTAATCTATTAGATTATAACAAAAAGTTCTTCAAGTATTTTGTAATTACATGTACTAGCGTCTCCAGAAAACAACTTTATTACGATTATCATCGGCAGGCGAGTGAGTTATTTCTACTTGTGGTTATAAATATTGATTGTTAGAAAATGCACCTGCAGTTTTTTAATGGGTAAACTACGTCGCTATTAATATTGCTTGTCAAGTTATGTAGCTAAAACTTATCCAATTAATTAACAAACCAATAACTTAGACGTTGTGGATATTTCCGATATTGATCTGTGTGACAATCACTTGTCAGAGCGTAACGGTGGATATTGCGGACCCAGAAAACTGTTATTACATTACTAGCAAGTTTAGTAGCTGACGCGGGTTCAAAGTTATTTCCTAAACCAGGTCCTGAGGTGGCACGTGTGTCCCGCATAAGCCGTTATTATGTACGTATCTCACAGGTTATTAATGTGTAACCCGCTCTAGTACGGGAGGGGAGACAAAATCTGGTGCTGCTGCTGCTCCGAGGACATCCCATAAATCTCTTCCTATTGAAGGCTGCCAGAATGTTTTATTGAAAACGTCAACGGAGAGAAACATGGCGGGGGTTTTATCTAGAGGAGAAGAAAGAACAAAGTAAAAGAGTTGGATTTTCTAGAGGACAAGAACGAAAACAAATGCAGAACGTGGGCAGGATGCTTTTAGCATTATTGCTTCTGTTTATGTCAAGACATTCTTTATATATCTTTTTTTTTTGGTGTGTGTATTAAAGTGTCCCGGTCGATCTATCTGCGATATATTCTGCGGTCTAAAATGAAATTGCTTTCATTGAAAGAGCTCAGGCAAGCGGGGTTAGACAAGGGGTCAATAAAAAATGACTAAAATATTATTTGTGGCAAGACTTTGCTTCGATCTATTTTCCCCTAGAAACTGCCTTTCACACGCCAAATGTCATGGGTGTCATTCAAAACACAATATAAATAAATAAATGAGGCTTTCGGGACTTTTCAAGCCAAGTTCAATTAATAAGAACACTTTTAAAGAGGCTGTGTAGTGAAAAAAAGACAACATGTATTTCTTACCACTAAGGCCAAAGATCAATAACAAAGTCCAGCTCATAAAACAATATGGCCATCAAAAAGGCCAGCCCATGTCAAATTTCGTTCATCTAATGTACCAAAACCCTTTGTGAACTCTTAGGCGTGTCTATACTTCCAGGAAAATAGGATGATTAGCTATGGGCGCAAGATGAGCTGAATATACCTCAGAAATGCTACCTTAAACTTACTGACCGAAGATACACAAAATGTATAAGACACTGTGTCATTTCATTGTGGACAGTATATAATTATCATTCAAAATTTTAAAATTTCATTAGTGGCGCATCCGAAATAATCTTTCCGAAGAAGCTGTCTTGACTTCACATAGCATGTCCACAAGGTAACGCTGGCTGGAGCGTAAACAATATCGTGGCTCCAGGGAAACAGAACATCGGCAATATATAAAAATCTTTCGTTTCTTCCTAATACTTGCATTCTTGCTGTTTCTACGATCGTCTCCTAAGAGCTCGAACTAGACAATACTAAGATAAATCCTCGCTTTGATAAAAGAGTTATCTAGAACTGTATACAAACAGGTAAAACCCCTCGACTCAAAAATATCCAAAAGGGTTTGAGATCTTCCTGTTTCAACGAGTTACATCAGGAAAAAAATGTTATTAATCATTTTATAAACATTATCATTGCTCTCATAAATTTTGCTCGGGAAATCTTAGGTTAGAACGGAAATAGGAGAGAAGGCCAAACAACCGCATCTCTAACTTCATGTGAAGAGAGTTGCAATGATTTTACCTCTCAAGCTGAGACTATTTTTTTTCATTGCTGTTTTACGACCCCCAAATACTGCAAGAAATTCTATTGGGAGATTCAGGCTAATTAACATAAAAGATTATATTGAAATAAGATATAATTATGTATTTCATCAGAAACAGCAAAGGAAGAATTTTTCGCGAAATACATCGCCCGCATTAAAACCAATGACAAAACGAATTTAATAAGCAATTCAAATCCATAATTCAACAAAAAAGAAAATCTAAATTATCATAACTTTCAGAGAGGGAATGGAAGGAGGCACAGAGGAAGACAAAATCAAATTGCTGGAAAAAATGTATGCACAATTAGAAGAAAAACATTTTGATTCGAAAATACAGAGAGAGAGAGAGAGAGAGAGAGAGAGAGAGAGAGAGAGAGAGAGAGAGAGAGAGAGACAGACAGACAGACAGACAGACAGATAGACAGACAGAGAGAAAGAGAGAAAAAGAGAGTGCGAGAGAGAGAGAGTGCGAGAGAGAGAGAGAGAGTGCGAGAGAGAGAGAGAGAGAGAGAGAGAGAGAGAGAGAGAGAGAGAGAGAGAGAGAGAGAGAGAGAGAGAGAGAGAGAGAGAGAGAGAGAGAAACCAACGCTCTTCGGCTCGATATCCGCATCAACGACCTTTCCGAGAACACGGCACAGCCAACATTTTTATTAACCAATCAGCGGCGCCGAGCTCATTATAACCTTTATGCGAAGCTAATGACGCATGCGCTCTCACTGATCCTTGTTGCTGCCGACATTTCCCGCTGCAGGAAGTGATGACCTCATAAAACGCATCGGAGGCGAATTAGTGTTGCGAAGCGGACTCGGGACTTAGGAGACTCAAATAGTGTCGCACTTCGGTGCATGAAGGATGTTTGCCGTGGCATCGAAGTGCCGTCGAATTTGGGTCAACCGGAACTTCCGGTAGCTCTGGCCATAAAAAATCCCTTAATTCATATCCCCTGTGTTCCAGAGATGCGGCCATAATTTACAACCTCTGGCCTGAGTCTTTACACTCACATTTGTGAAGGAGACTGGAGATGATTATAGTAATGATAGTCACCAAACGTTTGTCTCGGAGCTTAACAGCAGTGCAGTTAGTCTTAGTCTTTCATACAAAGATGGATCTTAGAGCCAGAACACCGCACTTACAGGTTTTGTTGTAAAGAACAACAGGATGGGACGGAAATAAGTCAGCAATCAACATGCCACGCTCAGTGCAAACAGAATCTTATCTGGAGCTGCAATCAAAGTCGGACTGACATTAATCTCAATCTCCTCCCAGAGCGCGGCATCTGCCTGATCGTCTGTCTGGCGGTCTGTGTATCTGCAGAAACTTGGATGATGGATTGCTAGATGGATAGATCCGTTACAAGCTCATGTCCAGTATGTTTCACATAACTATTTGTATGAACGCTCAGCTATATGAGTATCAAAGTGATATAGAAGTAAGGGAGGATACGAGGATAGAGATGTGAAAGCCGATATAGAAGTAAGGGAGGATACGAGGATAGAGATGTGAAAGCCGATATAGAAGTAAGGGAGGATACGAGGATAGAGATGTGAAAGCCGATATAGAAGTAAGGGAGGATACGAGGATAGAGATGTGAAAGCCGATATAGAAGTAAGGGAGGATACGAGGATAGAGATGTGAAAGCCGATATAGAAGTAAGGGAGGATACGAGGATAGAGATGTGAAAGCCGATATAGAAGTAAGGGAGGATACGAGGATAGAGATGTGAAAGCCGATATAGAAGTAAGGGAGGATACGAGGATAGAGATGTGAAAGCCGATATAGAAGTAAGGGAGGATACGAGGATAGAGATGTGAAAGCCGATATAGAAGTAAGGGAGGATACGAGGATAGAGATGTGAAAGCCGATATAGAAGTAAGGGAGGATACGAGGATAGAGATGTGAAAGCCGATATAGAAGTAAGGGAGGATACGAGGATAGAGATGTGAAAGCCGATATAGAAGTAAGGGAGGATACGAGGATAGAGATGTGAAAGCCGATATAGAAGTAAGGGAGGATACGAGGATAGAGATGTGAAAGCCGATATAGAAGTAAGGGAGGATACGAGGATAGAGATGTGAAAGCCGATATAGAAGTAAGGGAGGATACGAGGATAGAGATGTGAAAGCCGATATAGAAGTAAGGGAGGATACGAGGATAGAGATGTGAAAGCCGATATAGAAGTAAGGGAGGATACGAGGATAGAGATGTGAAAGCCGATATAGAAGTAAGGGAGGATACGAGGATAGAGATGTGAAAGCCGATATAGAAGTAAGGGAGGATACGAGGATAGAGATGTGAAAGCCGATATAGAAGTAAGGGAGGATACGAGGATAGAGATGTGAAAGCCGATATAGAAGTAAGGGAGGATACGAGGATAGAGATGTGAAAGCCGATATAGAAGTAAGGGAGGATACGAGGATAGAGATGTGAAAGCCGATATAGAAGTAAGGGAGGATACGAGGATAGAGATGTGAAAGCCGATATAGAAGTAAGGGAGGATACGAGGATAGAGATGTGAAAGCCGATATAGAAGTAAGGGAGGATACGAGGATAGAGATGTGAAAGCCGATATGAACCACTGAATGTAGTTCAACACGATCAATCTTTGCATAATTATCAACTCGTTTGTCTATCTACCTATCGATCGAACTTACTATCTATCAATCCATCA
>JAWDGP010003406.1:510000-515000 GCA_033675545.1 Elysia crispata
TATGTGCAGGAAGGATACGAACCGAATGGCTAATCCCTGGAGGTACACGGTACCCTCATAATATGGCCATTTTCAGTTCGTTTCACTTTTCTCTCTTTCATTCTTTTTTTTTTTAATATTTGGTCGTGACAGTTCGAATGGGAAGCAAAATGAATCTGGTCTACCTCTCGCTCCACAGCCTTAGTAAGTCGATTAACTGATTGACTACTGCATCGCTTAGGTGATTAACTGCCGCACGTCTAGACTACCACAAACGGCCGTCAAGAGAGAAAGAAAGAAAAGAAGGGAACAAAATAGTCAAGATAACTGTAGAATTTTTTTTTCTTTTTTTTTTTTAAAGAGAGAGTTTTATAAAATACAAAGAGAATCTCAATGATCCATTAGAGCAATGAAAATTTCTCCAATCTATTATTTTGTGCTTTAAAAGAAAGCAAAACATCGGGATGATATAGTTTGTCCTTTCTAGAAGTGAAGGCACCACATCCACACGGCGTAGACGCCATGCTTTCAGTTAGTTTTTTTTTGGAATCCCTGCACCCACTGAATGGGAAAAAAGTACGTACAAACACACACACATACACACACATGTACTATTATTTAAATGGTGTTCAGTTGATCGGCTCGGAAATTACCAATCGGAAATACCCGGTACAGAAGCACAAAGAGCTAGAGGGAGCGCTTTGATTCGAATGAGTACAACATTGGACCAGTGGAGGCAGTTGCTTACATTTGGTACCGATCACCCACTCTCAAATAAACAAACAGGCGTGCCAAGGAGATATCCTAGTGTAAAGGACACTGAATAGGTTCTTTGGATAACTCCTTGGAGAAAAAAAAAACTCTTGTATGGATCAAGTTTGAGGGATTTTTTAAGAAGAGTGATTGGCTACCAGTTTACATTCAACGGCTATTTCTAATTCCGATTTGCGTGAAGGAAATTTACTTAAAGATTCTGAGCGTGCTGTTTTCCTTTCTTTTCTTTTTTTTTTTTTTAGTTTATTAACCGATGCACAAGTAAACACGATGGTCTCATTGAGAGAGAGAGAGAGAGAGAGAGAGAGAGACAGAGAGAGAGAGAGACAGAGACAGAGAGAGATCTGGAGTTTCTCTGGCAGAAAGCGAGATTCGCTAATAAGGAAAAAAATCTGGGTTAAATATTTCTATTGAGAACAAATTTAAATCCTAAAAAAATACATTCACACCATGTGTTTCAAAGTTGTTTTAAAAAAAATTGCTAAAATTTATTCGGCCAATGAAGTGCGTGCCTGAAACAACGGATAGACTACAGGTCATAATTTGCATAATAGACAGGCTTTGAGAGGGAGAAATCAATTTTAAAGGGTTATTCTAAGATGTGTGCAAAGAGTGCGAGAAAACAACGGGAGTATGTGTGTGGAGGGGCAGAGAGAGAGATAGAGGGAGAGTGAGAGAGATAGAGATAGAGGGAGAGTGAGAGAGATAGAGATAGAGTGAGAGTGAGAGAGAGATAGAGATAGAGTGAGAGTGAGAGAGATAGAGATAGAGATAGAGTGAGAGTGAGAGAGTGAGAGAGATAGAGATAGAGATAGAAGGAGAGTGAGAGAGTGAGAGAGCGAGAGAGATAGAGATAGAGTGAGAGTGAGAGAGAGATAGAGATAGAGTGAGAGTGAGAGAGCGAGAGAGATAGAGATAGAGTGAGAGTGAGAGAGAGATAGAGTGAGAGTGAGAGAGAGATAGAGATAGAGTGAGAGTGAGAGAGAGATAGAGATAGAGTGAGAGTGAGAGAGAGAGAGATCCCTCGATGAGAGAGCGAGAGAGATAGAGATAGAGTGAGATCTGTGCTGGTCTAAGCTGAGTCAACGCATCAGAGAGAGAGACAGGGAGAGAGAGAGAGAGAGAGACAGACAGACAGACAGACAGACAGACAGACAGACAGACAGACAGACAGAGACACACAGAGAGAGAGAGAGACAGACAGACAGACAGATAGACAGACAGATACACAGAGAGAGAGACAGACAGACAGACAGACAGACAGACAGATAGACAGACAGAGAGACACACAGAGAGAGAGAGAGAGAGAGAGAGAGAGAGAGAGAGAGAGAGAGATTTTATCGGAAACTTAGGAGACGTAAAATTAAAACTAACTTTTGGGGATGAGAGACGAACGAGACAACTGAGGGAAAAAAGCAAAGAGTGGGATAAAAAAATATTCAACGCCAGAGAGGAGAATCTGTCCCTAGCAATTTGGTTGATATAATGGTACACTAGTTTTGATTCTTGTTTATTATTGATGAAGGATGGTCGCATCTCTCTCTCTCTCTCTCTCTCTCTCTCTCTCTCTCTCTCTCTCTCTCTCTCTCTCTCTCTCTCTCTCTATCTATCTATCTATCTATCTCTCTCTCTTTCACTCTCCCTCTATCGCTATCTCTCTTTCTATCTCTGTCTCTCTCTCTTTCTCTCTGTCTGTCTGTCTGTCTGTCTGTCTGTCTCTCTCTCTCTCTTTCACTCTCCCTCTATCGCTGTCTCTCTTTCTATCTCTGTCTCTCTCTCTTTCTCTCTGTCTGTCTGTCTGTCTGTCTCTCTCTTTCTCTCTCTCTTTCTTTCTCTCTCTCTCACTCTCCGTCTATCTCTATCTCTCTTTCTCTGTCTCTGTCTGTCTGTCTGTCTGTCTCTATCTCTGTCTCTCTCTCTTTCTCTCTGTCTTTCCGTCTGTCTCTCTCTCACTCTCTCTCTTTCTCTCTCTCTTTCTTTCTCTCTCACTCTCCGTCTATCTCTATCTCTCTTTCTCTCTCTGTCTCTCTCTTTCTCTGTCTGTCTGTCTGTCTGTCTGTCTGTCTCTGTCTCTGTCTCTTGCAGTGCATCGACTTCATCGAACACTTATCTAACCACATCAAATAAATTTACGAGTTGCCATTCAATTCTTTGAACTAAGTATGCCATGTTAAGAACCAAGAGTCAATCATGGCAGGGAAATGGATTTTTCTTTTCCCTCCTCTCCCAAGGTCCATCCCCCTTTTCCTCCTCCTCCTCCATTGTCCTATTTTTCTTTTCCCTCCTCTCCCAAGGTCCATGAAAACTTTTTCTTTTCCTTTTTTTCCATGAAATACATGAATTTAACTGAAACTGCAAAAGATTTTCTTGGTCTTCCTTTTTCTTCCTGCTCTTCTTCCTCCTCCTCCATTGTCATATTTTTCTTTTCCCTCCTCTCCCAGGGCCCATCCCCCTCTTCCTCCTCCTCGACTTACCTTCTCTCCTTCTCCCCCTGCTCTTCTTTCTCTGCTTCTTCTTCCTCCCATCCTTCTTTCCCTCCTTCCCGTGTACGTTCATTTGTGATCTGAAACAGCAGGCCGGCTGCGCCTGGGTGTAATTTCGCACAAACCCACAATCACAAGAGTTTATGATACCAAGCGAAAAAAAAACCCCGTCATTTCCTCCCTCTTTCCCATCAAACTGTGTTGTTGAGGAAAGACAACCCACAGCTAGGTGGCATTATACTTCGCCATAAAACAGAAAAGTTATACATTTCAAAAATTACAGTCTAAAGATTTTCAAATTGTGGTAAATATTTACATTTTATACCTGGCAATAGTTTAGAATTCCTCGGACAACATCGTCCATATATGCATTATAATTGATGATCGGACAAATACTAATTACGACACGCCCATTTCCAAATGGTGCGAAGTTATCAACTGCTCCGTCACGTATCGACAGCGGAGTGGACTCAGCACTGCTGAGTAAAAACCGAAAAAAAAAAGAAAAAAAAACAGGAGCAAAAAAAAGAAAAAAAAGTATAGAAAAAAGTTAGGAATTTGGAGGCCACAGATCAAAAACTGGGGTCCATGCCCTGAACACGTCACTGCTACATCCGCTACAAATTGCGAGGAAATAATGTGGGGGGGCGGGACAACCCACAAACGAACCATACGCAACATTTACATCTGCAGTATTTCTTATAAGGGTCGAGAAATTCAACTTGCAAGGTCAAGAAACGTAAACCAGACAAGAGAAAAAAGAATAACGAATTACAAAAAGACAACAAAACAAAAAAGTTTACTTGTTTCTGGAGGGATATGATAAGTTTTAAAATTTTATTTCCACGTTTAAATGTTAACTATTTCAAGGACGCCTGAGGGTTAACAAAGAAGGTTGGGTTTTTTTTTTTAGTTTCTTTTTTTTTTTTTTTCAAGCAAATAAAATCACTATCAGAGTGGTAGAGGCAAAGAATCAAACATGTAAATTGCACAGAATAATTACGGTGTCTGTCTTTAAAGGCGGCTAGAGCTTATGAAAACAGGAAACTCGGGGAACAGTTCGCCGACAAACTCGCATGATTTTTTCCTCGATAAATGCGAATATGTCTGAAAACCAGACTGGGAAACAAACGCAATTTCTCCATCCATCCCGGCCGAAAAGAATCCCAGAACGAAAATAATTTTATAACACTCTTCTCCTTCGTCTGATAGAGCCCAGCAAGACAAAGAAAATCTCAAGACCGCTGTAAAGTACATCAATTAGGCCCTCCCCGATCTAGGCAACGCCCAAGAGGTTAGCTCTCTGATACATCCTCCTCCCAACGATGGAGTATGGGATAAGAAAGATTCGAACCCCCCCCCCCCCCTCCCGAGCTGTAAACTGCTGCTAATCTTATTGCCACTAAAGCTCCTTTGAATGTTAAAGATAACACATAATTATAATGATAAGGAATTACGAATATGGGTTTTTGTCTTTGTAATTTGTAAAAAAAAAAATACTTAAAAAAAACAAGTTGAAAAATTCCTGCACAAGAAATGTTATTGCTAGCATACTGAATTATAAAAAATATCAGTGCTACAGTTTTTGAAGAATTTTGATTTTTTTTTTTTTTTGTGTCTCTTATAAGGCTAGGTTTAGAGATTAAAACAAAATAATATTATGAACAACTCTGGCTAGCTCCATCCCGAGGCGCGATGCTCAATGACAAACACTTGTTTCCCTGAAAACAAGATTCTCTTGAAAAAATAAATAGTAATATTCTT
>JAWDGP010003406.1:522500-552500 GCA_033675545.1 Elysia crispata
TATAGGCCTATGGGTGGCGGATCCATATTTAACCTAGATCTAGATCTAGATTTAGCCGCATGTTTAATACTTAGGTTAATATTTATATGTAAATCAGTTTAGATTTAACAACCTAAAAGTTGTTTGAGCTATTTTTAATCTAAATCTAACGTTCACAAAATCACGTTTACTTAAATTTATTATTTATTTATAGTTACTCATTTACTTAATTTTTTACAGCTTTGGCGCCCCTTTCACCACGTTAAAACAGACAAATAAAAACAATAAAAATCTAGATGCGAACATTTTAATCATATCGATATCTAACTACTCTCTTCCTGAGCCGCTGAAAATTATTATTAGTAGTCGATACCACTCAAATGACAGTACTTGAATATTGTACGCTCTGCTTGGAGATAACCAAAAAATTAATGTTTAGTTTTTCATTCTTTAAGAAGCCCGCTATTGTTTTCCCTTGCAAATTAGATCTTTTTAGATGTCAATAGCTTTAAAATGTAAAATTTATATCCAGGATGTGATAGTTTTTCTTATTGCTCTTGTTTTATTTCCCTCTTCTTTTTTTATGATAGTTATTTCGTCTTTGTATTTTACTTTTCCTGGTACTACACATGTGATTTGCGTATTTGTAAAATACTTTTGATGATTAGAAATGGAAAAATACTTAATATTTGAGGTATGACTAGCTTCATTAGATTATGTGTCACGTTGTTCAAAATCAACAATTAATTTTGAACATCCACTATAAAGGACTGCTAGCAACGCACGCATTTCTCTCATGGGCAGTCTGATTTTTTTTTCAGTGTCACCTGTGTAGGTATGAAGTTTGTCTTCAATCTCAAAAGCAAGATTTGGTAGCCACTTTTTAAAGCGGAAATAAATATAAAATCAAAAGATAAACACAGCTTAGGGAACACCTTGCTCCTACTCTACGTCATGCACTGCCCCCAACAATTATGGATTCTAGTCATAATTGGAGTGAAGGTACTGTATAATATATAGCTGCTTGTAACGGTAAAACATTGAATATTGGTGCTAGTTGATTACTGTTTCGCATAAACATACCTTTAGATCTATAACTCTAATGGCATGAAAAACAGTGACTCTAAGTATAACGATGTTCTGTACGGTACGTGTACACGAAATCATAACCCTCAGCATTCCTACAGGCAGTACATGAATGTATATCTTCGACTTGAATTTTTTTTTTATAGTTTTTTTTTATTCTTATAAACAAAATGTTGCAAGTGATCTTGGCGTAACTTTACATACTGAACTGTTACGCAAGGCAAGTGTGAGCGAGCTGTGCGTTCCCAGCACGCGTACATGGCCTGTGCGAGCATCCATCTTGCTACATGTCATGCAGCCGCTCCACATAACTGCACCTGTAGCATTCCATTGTGGCAGTAGTGCATGTGCGCATGAGGGAGACTTTGTTTTTCATCGATATTATTATGAACAAAATGTGTGGAATACAATAACAACGGGAAGAAAACCCTTCTTTCCCGAAACGGATAAGGGCAAAACAAAACTTTAAAAAAAAAAGTCGTTAGACTTCAACCCCAACCCTCAGGCACTCCCAAAAAATACAAACAAATAAACAAAACAAAACAAAACAAATTCGGAGTCGCAAATCTATGTTAGAGCCGATGTGGGTTGGAATTTGAGCGAGTTTTCAACTGTCCCGCTAACAGGATTTCGTGGAATTGGATATTTTCTGGGGTGGGCTAGAGCCTCTTTCTCCTGGTGACAGTTGTTTTTTGACCTTCTGTCTCCCTCTGCTTGTCACAGGTTGATGTCTCCCTCCATCTATTTTTTTTTTACTCTTAATAATCTCTATTTCTAATTGTCTCAGTCTGCGTCAGTCTATGCATCTCTCGCTTCTTTTCCTGGTCTCTTTATTTCTTCTAACTCTCATTTTATATTTCCTTTTCTGTCTCATTCTTTCATTCTCTCTCTCCCTCTAGCTTTATTCTTCTGTGCACTTATCTATCGATCTCTCTACTATCTTTTTGTATAAGCTTAGTACTTATTTCTTTAGATTTGAAAACTCATTTTTACCACGTGACAAATCTATAAACATATATCAATATATATATATATATATATATATATATATATATATATATATATATATATATATATGTGTGTGTGTGTGTGTGTGTAAAAGTAAGTATGTCTATTTGAATCTGTATGAATGTTAAAAGAGACTTAGATAGAACATGGCATTGCGTGGAAATAAAGAAACAAAGTGAAACTTTTTAAATCAACAAAAAAAACGCACCCCTGTATAGCTGAACATTTCAACAATTAAAAAAAAAGCACGTTTGAACAAAAAAAAATTTTTTTTTCAAAATGTATGGACCGTAAGAAGATTTAGTTGAAAACGTAGAAAAAAAAAAAAGAAAAGAAAACCTACTTTAAAATAACATATCGGAAACAAAATGTATTCGTTTGAAGAGAGTGGAAATAAATACATCGCCCGAAGAAGAGATTGAGCTAGACTGTGTGTATGTTATTACATGGATCATCATTTTCAGCATCATGATTATCATTTTCCTCCTCTACCTCCTCCCCCGCCTCCTCCTCATAATCAGCATCAACATCATCATCATCATCACCAGCACCGTCATTAGCATCATTAACATCAGCATCAACGACATCTGTATCATCATCATCATCAACAACATCATCATCAGCAGCAGCAGCAGTAGCAGCAGCATCAACATCATCATCATCAGCAGCAGCAGCAGCACCGTCATTAGCATCATTAACATCAGCATCAACGACATCTGTATCATCATCATCATCATCATCATCATCATCAACAACAACATCAGCAGCAGCAGCAGTAGCAGCAGCATCAACATCATCATCATCATCACCATCATCATCAACATCAACATCACCATTTAGAATCGACATACCCTGGTGCACCACCTTCAGTGAAAAGTTTTGAAAAAATATTTTAATTTCATATTTATCACTAAGTGTATCCCAAAGTCAATTTAGACGAAGATGTCTGAAAAACCTACACAAAAGCTCTGAATTTTTTTCTTTTCTTACATATTTTCTTTAATATTCCTTCCATCGTTTAAGAGTCATCAAAATATGCTTTGAAAATTCTAGTCGTTTTCCCCGTTCTCGATATTTCCGCCCAGTCTCGCGTGTGGTACTGTGTGTGTGTGTGTGTGTGTGTGTGTGGGCGAGGAGTACGTGTATGGCTTCATGACATGTCAATGGTTGGAGGAAGCCGCGGCTAATAGATTACCAAAAAGTTGGAAGGTCTTGGAGTCGGAGATTAAGAAATCTAGGGGGTGCTTCATGTAACGTTTCTTTGGAGAATGACTCAGAGAGATTCGAATGAGGTGAAAGAAATAGGCGGAGGAGAGGGAGAGAGAGAGAGAGAGAGAGAGAGAGAGAGAGAGAGAGAGAGAGAGAGAGTGGGGAGGGGAAGAGAAAACAAGATGAAAGGAAGAGAGCGAGAGAGAGAAAGAGAGAGAGCAAGAGTGAGGGAGAGAGTGACAAAGAATGAGGGAGAGTGAGGGAGAGAGTGACAAAGAATGAGGGAGAGTGAGGAAGAGAGTGACAAAGAATGAGGGAGAGTGAGGAAGAGAGTGACAAAGAATGAGGGAGAGTGAGGAAGAGAGTGACAAAGAATGAGGGAGAGTGAGGGAGAGAGTGACAAAGAATGAGGGAGAGTGAGGAAGAGAGTGACAAAGAATGGGGGAGAGTGAGGGAGAGAGTGACAAAGAATGAGGGAGAGTGAGTGAGGGAAATAAGAAATGGTAGATTCAGAAAACGACGAGAGATCGCCCAAAGTGGTATTAAAGGAGATTTAGTGATTTAAAGTTTCTTGTACCCTTGCGCACCAGATTTTTTAAAAATATACTTGGAAAAAAAACCGACTAATTTTTTATATGTAATACAGCACAGTCACAGCCACAAAAACATCATTAGATTCAACCCTTGGAGAAGTTCATAAAACGGAAATTAAATTAGACCCTCGGTAAGAGACCAAAAATAAGATTAAACTATACAGAATCTTACCATCTCACATTTGCAAATGAAAACCCAAATCTTTTCGTTTTAAATAGACAACCCTGAAAATGGACAAACGTCATCGCAGTTTGGATAGATTAATAATAATAATAATAATGAAGTTATTTCCTAGCGCCTCTTCCTACTTGTAGGCTCGAAGCTCTTTACAATAGTCTATTTACAAACGTTTAACATAGTGATACTAGTCTTTAGTCTAAAACCTAGTCCATTAACAATTCAAACAAACAGAAGAGGAAAAAATAAATAAGTTACATGTACAAAGAAAATAAGAGAAGACATTGACAATAAGACAAATTTCTCAGACTAATTAAGGTCTTCATGATTGCACCGAGAAATATAAAATCCCATCCAAATCTTCGAAAATCTCAACCATAAGTATCAAATCACCAAAAAAAAAAAAAATCTTGATTTTCTTCAAATCTAAACCAGAGTAACAAACTCTTGTATGCTCATACCAGTGTTAATTTTTTTTTTTTTTGTTTGTTTCTTTACTTTTTTTTTGGCTGCCTTTTTTGTTTGTTTGTTTTGTTTTGCTTTTATTTTCATTTCTTCTTTGGGTGTTTTTGCCATTTTTGCGACGTACTTTTATTAGGTCACATAGACACGACACCATTGGCCTCAGAAGTCGAATCCCTGTATTAAGAGAATCGACCTCAAAAGTAGAATCTTTGTATTACGAGAATCAGCGTCAAAAGTCGAATCATTTAATTAAGTGAATCGACGCCTAAAGTCGGATCTTTGTGTTAATAGAATCGGCGTCAAAAGTCGAATCATTTAATTAAGTGAATCGGCGCTAAAAGTCGGATCTTTGTGTTAATAGAATCGGCGCCAAAAGTCGGATCTTTGTGTTAATAGAATCGGCGCCAAAAGTCGGATCTTTGTGTTAATAGAATCGGTGTCAAAAGTCAAATCATTTAATTAAGTGGACTGGCGCCAAAAGTCGAATCAATGTATTATGAGAATTGGCGTCAAAAGTCGAATCTTTGTGTAAAGGGAGTCGGCCTCAAAATTCGACTGTGTGTATTAAGAGAGATATCTGGGCTGTGAGTAATGAGAGAAACCGCAGGAGTTGTGTCCCCTGTCTAGGTTACTCAGCCAACCCACCTCTCAGATGATGCTATTCTTTCATCATCCTCAAGTCAGTGGGAGATTGACTCTCAGTTTTGCAAACTGTTTGTTCGTCTGTGAGGTATTTCCTTAGTACCCTGGACGTAACTCAAAAAGAAAAAAAAATAGATTGAAAGGAAAAAGTAAAGTGTTCCGGAGGGCTGTATGTTTTTCATTAGTCGGTGTAACAGCCAGGACATGTTATAGGAGAGCTAAAGAGAGTGGATGGGAGATACAAGGAGAGGTAGTATAATGGGAAGGGGAAGTATTGATGGCGAAAAGAGCTGTGAGGGACTTAATGGTAAAGAGTGAATGAGAGAGAGAGAGAGAGAGAGAGAGAGAGAGAGAGAGAGAGAGAGAGAGAGAGAGAGAGAGAGAGAGAGAGAGAGAGAGAGAGAGAGAGAGATGGGGAAAAGAGCTGTGAGGGACTGAATGATAAAGTATGGTAGCGGCACAAAGAAAATGAGACAGAGACAGAAGTGGGAACAAGCAGACAAACAGTCAGAGAGAAAGACATGCAGACAAACAGACAGAAGAGACTTTCCCTCGATAAATAAAAACAAACAAAAAAAAAAATCCACAAGACTCACAGAGCGAGGGGAAAAAAAAACATCGACAAAGAGACAGAGGTTGAGACAGAGAGGGTGGCCCCAATCATTTCTACGGCATCTGATTTCCTGGAACTGGTGCCTGAAGCTTTAGCAAGAAATCTGAGACTTAAGGAAGGTTTGATGTCTTTGCCATCCCCCGGCGTGGCTGTTAGCTAATATTGTCGCCACGGTGTACAGTTTCCCTCTTAATATATAATCGAGCCGACCACAGAGTTCTCTATATGTGGTCTTTATTTCGGGTTTTTTCTTCTCTTCTTTCTCTATAATATTGATTTTTTTTTCTATATCTCCAATGACCGTTTAGTTTTACGACTCCCATATTTCTTGTAGAAAACGTATTATGGTGTGTACATTATTTCTCTAATGTTGCCGGGCTTTAGTGATGTGGGTTGATGCTGTGATAGATCTCATCTCCTTCTGAAAATAAAATGAAAATTAAATTGTAGTGGGGGGTAATCTCGATCAGCAACAAGGTCAGCAAACCCACAACAACACCGATCAGAATCGGTACAGAAAGGAAAAGAAAGAAAGAAAGAAAGAAAGAAAGAAAGAAAGAAAGGACAATAAAAATGATTGGATTTCATTGCTTCGTGCTTCCAGCGAATTGACTCTCGCATTAAATTTAGTGTGAAGCTAACTTTGGAGAGATTTACAAGTACATAGCGCAATATCCATAGCAGAAACTGTGACAAAACATAAACCAAAGCAAGACCAAAATTAATCAAAAGATGTAGGAATTATTGAGAGAACAATATTATTTGTCTTTCTCCGAAGCTGACTCAAACTTCTTCACAAAGTCAGACCATTGCGTTAAAACTTACATACAAATCATGATATCACGCAGTAAGTGAGAAAACAAACCAGCCTTCGAAGGGCTAATAACTTTCATTTAGTTGTGAAAGCAACAACGCAGAAAATTATTTGTAGAAAAAAATGTTGAAGTAAGTCGATTGTCCCATCAAAAAATATGAGTAGCGAAGGTCGTGGGCGGAGAGCAAATCACCGAGAAGTTTTGACGACAAACGTCGAGTTCTTTCAGCGTGAGAGGCGAACTAGTCTTGAATTATGAGAAAATAATTGGATATTAACGGGGGAAACATAATTGAGGAAATCATGACTTTTGGTATTCTGGTAATATTGAACTACGACAAAGTCATGAGTCTCAGGAAAGTCGAACAAAAAGCGTTGTGGCTCCTGTTTTCAGCTTCCTCCCATAAGCCTCCTCTTTCAATACCGATAAGGATTGATGGTACCGATAAGGATTGATGGTACCGATAAGGTTTGATGGTACCGATAAGGTTTGATGGTACCGATAAGGATTGATGGTACCGATAAGGTTTGATGGTACCGATAAGGTTTGATGGTACCGATAAGGATTGATAATACCGATAAGGTTTGATGGTACCGATAAGGTTTGATGGTACCGATAAGGT
The DNA here is from genome assembly GCA_033675545.1 of Elysia crispata. Taxonomy (NCBI): domain Eukaryota; kingdom Metazoa; phylum Mollusca; class Gastropoda; family Plakobranchidae; genus Elysia; species Elysia crispata. The sequence continues at coordinate 529,711 of JAWDGP010003406.1, forward strand.
TTGATGGTACCGATAAGGTTTGATGGTACCGATAAGGTTTGATGGTACCGATAAGGATTGATAATACCGATAAGGTTTGATGGTACCGATAAGGTTTGATGGTACCGATAAGGTTTGATGGTACCGATAAGGATTGATAATACCGATAAGGTTTGATGGTACCGATAAGGTTTGATGGTACCGATAAGGTTTGATGGTACCGATAAGGATTGATAATACCGATAAGGTTTGATGGTACCGATAAGGATTGATAATACCGATAAGGTTTGATGGTACCGATAAGGTTTGATGGTACCGATAAGGATTGATAATACCGATAAAGATTGATGGTACCGATAAGGATTGATGGTACCGATAAGGTTTGATGGTACCGATAAGGATTGATGGTACCGATAAGGTTTGATGGTACCGATAAGGATTGATGGTACCGATAAGGTTTGATGGTACCGATAAGGATTGATGGTACCGATAAGGATTGATGGTACCGATAAGGATTGATGGTACCGATAAGGATTGATGGTACCGATAAGGATTGATAATACCGATAAGGTTTGATGGTACCGATAAGGATTGATAATACCGATAAGGTTTGATGGTATCGATAAGGTTTGATGGTACCGATAAGGATTGATAATACCGATAAGGATTGATGGTACCGATAAGGATTGATAATACCGATAAGGATTGATGGTACCGATAAGGATTGATAATACCGATAAGGATTGATGGTACCGATAAGGATTGATAATACCGATAAGGATTGATGGTACCGATAAGGATTGATAATACCGATAAGGATTGATGGTACCGATAAGGATTGATAATACCGATAAGGATTGATGGTACCGATAAGGATTGATAATACCGATAAGGATTGATGGTACCGATAAGGTTTGATGGTACCGATAAGGATTGATGGTACCGATAAGGATTGATAATACCGATAAGGATTGATGGTACCGATAAGGATTGATAATACCGATAAGGATTGATGGTACCGATAAGGATTGATAATACCGATAAGGATTGATGGTACCGATAAGGATTGATAATACCGATAAGGATTGATGGTACCGATAAGGTTTGATGGTACCGATAAGGATTGATAATACCGATAAGGATTGATGGTACCGATAAGGATTGATAATACCGATAAGGATTGATGGTACCGATAAGGATTGATAATACCGATAAGGATTGATGGTACCGATAAGGATTGATAATACCGATAAGGATTGATGGTACCGATAAGGATTGATAATACCGATAAGGATTGATGGTACCGATAAGGATTGATAATACCGATAAGGATTGATGGTACCGATAAGGATTGATGGTACCGATAAGGATTGATGGTACCGATAAGGTTTGATGGTACCGATAAGGATTGATGGTACCGATAAGGATTGATGGTACCGATAAGGATTGATGGTACCGATAAGGATTGATGGTACCGATAAGGATTGATGGTACCGATAAGGATTGATGGTACCGATAAGGTTTGATGGTACCGATAAGGATTGATGGTACCGATAAGGTTTGATGGTACCGATAAGGATTGATGGTACCGATTTTGCCACTTTGCTCAGAATCATTTCCGTTTCATACGCAATTCTTGAAAACAAACTTTTTGCGATATCCATTTTGTTTTCTTATGATTACGGATGACAATTTTGTTTACCATGGACCCTCTTTTCTACATCAGTCTCAAGTAAGTCATAATAAACAGAATTCTAACGCCTATTCTAAACCAACGATGCAGTAACTGGAGGCTAGGACCCCTTGACGTAAAATCTATGCACATGTTACTGCGGACATGAGACCATTTGACCAGTTTGTAAAACCCAAATCTGTTTATAGACCCTTTCAAACGGTAATTATTTTGTAGGTTCAAATTATACACAACTATAAATCCAGCAATGCAGTGCACATTTTGGCTTTTTTTTTTTTTTTTTTTTTTCTTATTTTTTTCCGGAAATTTATATCCTTCTAATCAGCGTTTAAAAAGATCAAAAAACATATTTCCCCAAGTTTATTTCTTTCGCTAAGAAGTTTCGCCATGTTAAAGCTGCTAGCCATAAATCTAAAATCTTACTGTTTTTAACGAACGTGTTGAGACTTTCCATTAGGCGGAGCAAACACAAGGACATCATCACCTAGATCTGGCCAACTTTTGGCGCGCAGTGTTGGAGTTACGCCACACCGCCACACCGCCACACAGTCGCCACGTACAGCGGCGGAGGAATAAAAAAAACCTTTTCTCAAGAAAAATTCCGTGAGGCTTCAATGTTGACCTTCCGGCTCGGGAGGACGGATTATGGGAAATCTGAGTAATGGTTGTTTCATTGGCTGCCAGAAAGCTTCGTTCAGCTGCTCAGACAGTATACAAATATACAAAAAAAAAAAAGAAAAAAAAGAAACCCTTAAACATTAACGGATGAAAAAAGTCGTCAACTTCGGACGCCCGAAAAAAGGGGTGTAAATACGTTGATGCAGTAAACGGGGTTATAGTGGTGTTGTAGGTTTAATTTCATGTTCCAGAGGGTTGGTAAAAATTAGGTTTAGAGAGTATTCTGAAATGGGATTTTGAGTAGATTTGAAGTAGGAGATCATAGAAGGTATGGATGAAGGGTAGCGGCCGACCTAATTGGAATGATCAAAAAGACAGAGGGACGGAGGAGAAGACATGAGAAAGAGGAATTGTGAACTCAGTGGAAAGATAAGAATCTTCAAGGATGAAAGAATTTTGTATCGCGGTATATAATGAGGAATATACAGGCGTAGGAGAAACAAGAGTAAAAGATAGACAGACCCATGGATCGATAGATAGACAGATAAATGGTAGATGGAGAGAAAGATAGGGGCAGAGAGAAAGAGGGAAAGTAAAAAGATAGAGAAAGAGAAACACAAGGAGAGAGAGAGCGGGTGAGAGAGAAAGAGAGAGGAGAGAAAGAGTAGAGAGAAAAAGAGAAAGAGAGAGGAGAGAGAAATAAAGGAGAGAGAGAGAGAGAGAGAGAGAGAAAGAGAGAGTTCAACAATGTAGCTGAGATTGTGCGTGAATTCAGCTTTGAAGAAAGTTGTTCATCCAAGATTTAGTGGGCAATATAACTCTCTAGTTATAGTGGCAGCTTGGTTGAGCTTTTCAACGCAAAGGTCCGCAATATGTTTATGAAAAGCAAAAAAAAAAAAAAAGGAAGAAAGAAAGAAAGAAAAAGAAGGGATAGAAGTAGCAGAGAAAGAGACGAAGGGAAAATCAGATAGGAATATATCGTAATTATATCTTCTATAGTTTAAATTAAGTTCTCTCTCCACTTTCTCTCTACGATTCAAGTATCTATTCCTCATTAACCTTCCCATCTAATTTTTTCCCTTCTTGTCTTCCTCCGCTACTTTTACCCCTCTTCTTTCTCCTTCCTCTTTATCCTTTAATAATGTCATATGAAAGTGAGAATGTTACCAATCACCCCAGAAAAGGTCATGATTCACCCAAAGTCGCCTCCAACAAACAACAAAAATCTTTGGTTTCTACTAGAAGTGACGCCGATTCGAGAGAGAAACGAGACATATTATTTTGCGCATGTTTCCACATTGCGTCACTCATGACCGTAGTAATAAACGTAAAACAACTTTCCGACTATCGGAAGCAAACGCAAGGTATAGCAAAAGTTCTTTCACATTTTGCCATCAAGCAGGAGAGAGGACATATTTAAGGTATTCAAAAAGTTTTTAAAATGTGTTGTTTCACCAATGCATTACTTTTACTTTTTACCAACCATTCCTCTAGCAGTAATTAAAAAAACAAGTCAACAGGACACCAATCCCATTTTTCCCCGCGAGATTTTAGGGATGCAAAACACGATTGCAATGTGTAGTAGACAAATCTTTTGATATGTCTAAATCTACATTGTTCGAGTCGATATAATTGCAGCCACATAATTCCAAACGGGCCTCAGAAGAGTTATCAATCTCCATCGATTTGGAAATTTAGAATAAATCGAGATGGACTGGTGCAACAAACTCAAGTACATTATATAAAGGGGAATATCCCTGGTTAAAAAAGTAAAATACGAAAGAATAGTCATGCAATTTGCGCGTACTACTTATACTTTGCAGGGAGATAACGAATAGGATTTTTTTTTTTTTTTTTTTTTTTGTTATTTTAATTAAATTCGTGATATATTAAAAAAAAAAACGGACTATGTGTCTATAACGCTTTTTTCTTTTGTTTTTTCTTGTTTTTTTGTTTCCTATCGAGAGAGGTAAGAAAAAAAATGCAAAGTATTTTTAGTAAGTTTGAGAATGTCATCATCATCATCTCTCTCTCACTCTCTCTCTCTCTCTCTCTCTCTCTCTCTCTCTCTCTCTCTCTCTCTCTCTCTCTCTCTCTCTCTCTCTCTCTCTCTCCCTCCCCCCCCCCTTTTTTTCTTTACCTCTCACTGCTACAACGCAATATCTTTTTTCCTCTGTCTGACTCTGTCTGTCTGTCTGTCTGTCTGTCTGTCTGTCTCTCTCTCTCTCTCTCTCTCTCTCTCTCTCTCTCTCTCTCTCTCTCTCTCTCTCTCTCTTTCTCTTCCTCTACATATGTAGTTTTATTTTTACTGTTCTATTATTATTCAAAGGAATGAAAATTGCTGAGTTATCGAGTTGTATCTGACAACAATTTATGCTCTACGAAAAAAACAAGAAAAAATTTAGAAAGAAATTCACGGCCAGAGAGCCAGAGACAGAGTGATAGGCACAGAAAAAGAAAATGCGATGGACTTGGCATAGTCATAAAAAGGAAAACAATTATAACCAAGCCTAAATATTGATATGAGGTGCGAGAAAGAAGTAACATACATTTAGTCATACAATCATCAGGAACTAGATTGAAGACAGCGCTAAAAAGTGTTGAAAAACAAAGACATTCTGTGAAAAACGGCGATTCGAAAAAGTAATAATTTTTTCGGGAAGAAATGTAATAGTCATCTTCACACAGGATATCTATTACCATCTGGAAAGCTCAGATTTTCGGCCATTCTGATTTTCAGAAACTGCTTAACCATGAATTTAACAGTTAGCAAAACCTTTCATCTGTAATCAAGACAAGTTATGTTTTTCGATATAAACTAGACTCTAAGATATTTTTTCATTTAGGACAAAATATTTAGAACAAAATCTTCGATTTAGGTCTAAAAACTCCATTTTACCCGGAAAAAATTGGAATCTTTAGGGAAAACCATTGGGTTTCAAATGAAAATTTGATAAGCATAGAAGTCAGAATGCAGATTTAAATAGATCAAGGTATGTCTGGGTTTTACAGAAGTGTGGCCCTGGGAAAACTAACATTGATCGTTTTCAACGCATTTTATGGTTACGGGCTTCGGCTAGGGTTATGACTGTGATCAAATATTGTGAAGAACATGGTGCATGTCGCAAAAAAAATCTATTTGCGCAAAGTTCAACTGAGTCTCGAGTTCCATTTAGGAACAAAATCCTTAGTGATTTCCCAAGGCAGAGATTTTCTTTGTCAATGGGGAGATGCGCTAGGGTATGGATGCGTCCTGGATTACATGATGCGCGATCAAACTTTATGTCTGTTGGGTTCAGTCTAGTGTCGGACATCGCTTGTACAAAAATTTAAATAAAAAAAAAACAGTTTCAGATTGCATAATATTGTCTGTATCTAGTAACCAAAGTATGTCACAGCGTCTTCTAGAGACGGGAAACATGTTTAGAACTATGCAGGGCAAAACAGAGTGCAATGTGGGGATTATCAAAGACAGATGAATAAAAGCTAAAGGAGGGGAAAAATTCAAATTATTTTGATGGATAAAAATATCGCGCTTGTTTTAATAGTGAATAAGTCAGATGTTAGAAAGAATTCAGCGTATTGATCCTATTTAGTATTTTGTCTCTAGTGAGTCGCTAAGTCAGTGACAGGTTAAAAAAAAAGATAATGAATTTTTTTAATAATAAAAGATTTTAGTGTTTGGTGTCTGCTTGTACTAGAATAAACTCTGCAATCAGCAACGAAACAAAAAACGCAACTCTGATCTGTTTTCCGACAAGACATGAAGGTTATTTAAAACCTAACAATTCTTAGCATAATTAAGCTGCCCTCTCCCCTCCCCTGCCTCAAGAATAATAAGGATCTCCTCGGAAAAAAAATATAGTAAAATAATGTAACATTACAAGAATTGAGTAGGATGGAGGTTTAAATAGTGTGCTAGATAGAGAGCGGTTGAGAGATGCAAGCAACTGTTTCTAACGAGTAAAATCCTGAGAGAAAAAGTTCATCTGATTATTAAGAATCAAAGCTTATAGTGAGGTTTTTTTTTTTCAATCGAAAATTTTTTGCTGGATTTATTCATTTATTGTTTGATATAACGAGTCCAGAAGGTGGCAGGTCAGGACTTCCTTCAACTCGTTGATAAAGTCTGTCCACCACAAGAATCCGCTTATAAAATACTTAATCAAGCCGAGGCTTGAGAGGTGAGACCCCATTCTTATCCTTATATATAGTGTGACAGCTTGGCAAGAGTCCATGGCGGGAAGCCTCTATACGAAGGCAAGTACTCCAACATACGACCATCTGTGCCCATGCGCAATAGCTAGACAATCGTGTCTGTTGACAAACAGATTATTTCAGTTTTCGGAAAACTCCGCTCTCATTACGCAATACTTTAATGATATGTCTCAAGAGAGTGTTATTTACACTTTCTCTTTCTGAAGGTCCCTGGGTAGAAACGTTGGCAGCCCCTGGGGCTACTTAACAGTGCGAAGCAGCACTCTATGGTGGCGGCCCAGTCACGGGGGTCATGATAGGTCAGCTCGGGGTGGTCGATGTCCACTGTACACTGGATAAGACCAGCCGGCCGAGATCTAGGGAGGCGTTATGCAAATTGAAGTGTGGATGCGGGAAAACGGGTGGCGACATCAAGATGTTGACTTGATGAGTGAGTTACATCTAGAGGTGGGAAGGGAGGGCCGCGGGGGAGGGGGAGGGTAGGGGCGTATGATCCCTTCGTCTTAATTCAGAGTTGAGACTGACAAGAAAACGCTGTTAGCACAGCGAGATAAAAATAAAAATTTAAAAAAAGAAAAAGAAAAATGCGGTGGAGGTAGGGGTGCGAGTTCAGCAGATATAAATATATCGATATATATAATTATGGCAAGGATGTGGATCTATAATGGAGAATTCGTACAACTTTAAAGAGTTAATGTGTAAGTAAGCGAGTTATGAAACTGACACTTAGGAAGAGATTGGTTTCGGGAGGAGGGAAGGATTGGCAAGGCGATAGGTGATAATTGGGTGGTAATGAATTATTTCATAATCGCTATTGGAAAACCGGATGAAGAAATAAAATGGAGGGGCTGACGGGATGGGGGATAAATACACCGCTATTTGATACATTTTAGAAGGTAAACTCAGGACATTTTATTAGTATAGGCATGAATTGCAATAAAGTAGACCAGGCGGAGTAGGGTCAAGATTGTAGGGTTTTACCCAATCGATGCCCGTAGATGAAATCAGCTGGTTATCGTAACATAAGAAAATATATGAGCAAATATTCAGCTATATACAGAGAGCAATTTGCCATCCTGTAACATCCACTAACAGCATTTTGATCTGCATTGTTTAGTTGATGAATTTGGCTACAACCGCTTCTGTTAAAAGAAAAGTTCACATAAACGTTCATTTGCCTGCCCCCTAACTGGTTATCTATACGTTAATTGCAAGATATTTATATCGTTGGGACCATTCCTCATCATTACGGACTTATTAATGTTAGATTCTTAATGTTTCTTTTTTTTTTTTTTTAACATCGCGTTTCTCATTTCCCGGCCGTTGAAACATTATTTCAGTTTAAACTTTGGCTAAAAATCCCGTCCCAAACCCACGTTGGTACCTCATGGTCATAGGATTTGGTGAAAAAAATAAACAAAGAAGCAAGCAATAATAAAAAAAAACTATTCACTAAGAGACAGAAAAGTAAAGGGATTTTAAAGAAGCCAGTTTGACTGCAAGTGGAAAAGTACTTCATATCAAGTTAATAACTGATTGGCGCAAAAGGGGAGTTTCAAAGTATAAGAATGTATCCTTCAAAAGCTCAAGTAAACCTAGAGAAAACAGGACAAAACAAAGAAACTCAAAAAAAAAAAAAGAAAAAAAGAAAAAAAAATGTAAAGCACTTCTAAAATCTGTTTTCATTTATAACTTTGTCACAATAGCATTGACTCAAACTGAAATAAATAAAACATAGAAGGATGTCTTCTACCGAAAATATGATTTAAATATACACTATCCTATCATTATATAAAAAGTCACTTTAAAAGAAATGCAAAGAAAACAGCCTTCCCTCTGAGTATCTATACACACGCAGAGAGAGAAAGAGAGAGGGAGAGAGAGAGAGAGAGAGAGAGAGAGAGAGAGAGAGAGAGAGAGAGAGAGAGAGAGAGAGACCAAAGAGAAGCATAACTGTGCCCGATTAAAGAAAAATTAATTAATTAATAATTGATTTCATTTGAATAAAACAAAGACTATAAAGAATTAAAAAAAAACCCACTTTGCCTTAGACAGGTTCAGCTAGATGTAGTGTTGTTAAGCAGGCTTCATGTTTCACCATCTCGAACCTCATCTCGGTAACTCAATCACCTGAACTGGCATCAGAAGTGGTTGGCCAACCCGGAGACATGACCTGTGGGTGTTCTTGTCAACCAGATCATCCGTCAGCAGACGCCGGACTCGACCAGTGCTGACAGCTCAGTCAATTCATCTCCATAATTGCAGTTAAGTTAGAAATTGAAAACGCCCGAGAGCAGGGGCTTTGCAAGTCTAAGATTTCTCTCTTTTTTTTTTTTTTTTTTCGTTGTTTTACAGTTCAGTGATGGACTTGCAGAAAACTCAACAAGTTTCTACAAAAAACTATTTTTAAAAAAATCAAGGGCGTTGGAAAAGACATAGAGAAGTATTACAAAGCAAGGATGAAAGTACCACAACATATCACACACATGGCTAATGAGAGGCTATGTAGGAGTTGCAGAGCGCCATTTTCACAACAAAAAAAAATAAAAAAAAAACAGCATCAACAGAGTCCAGTAATTTTCTATAGCTGCAGAATGATCGACCATTGAGATGCCGTATTGACTTCGACAGATTACCTGGATCGGTAAAATGACAGGTCATGAAAATGTTGACTTCGAACGATAAAATTAACAACTAAATGACAGATCATGAAAATGTTGACTTCAGACGATAAAATTAACAACTAAATGACAGATCATGAAAATGTTGACATCGAAAGATAAAATTGATCTACTAAGTCACAGATCACAAAAATGCTGACTTCGGAAGATAATTTGGATTTAAAGAATGACAAATCAAGAAACTGCTGACTTCAATAGTCAAAGTGGATCTAAAGAATGACAAATCACGAAAATACTGACTTCAAAAGAATAAATTGATCTATTGAATGATAGACCATGAAGGTCTTACTGTAAAAGATAACCTGGCTTTTATAAAATTTATTTAGATTTCATTGAAAGTTTGAAGGGAAAAAAAATTTAAATGGAGCGGTTGATTTCACTTGTACGTGCTCAAGAAAAAAATGGATGCCCTGGATTCGAAATGGTTTATGCACAAACACACGTTCTTTCTGAAGGAGACATGTTTCTGACCAAGAATTCTTCCCTAAATCTAGAGCCCATGTAACATCCAAGGAAAGTATCATTCTTATCCAGAAACTCTTCAGACATCTTCCTATCCCCTCCCAGTTCCTTCAGTCTCCTTCTCCTCGCACGCCCACACATGTTACATAAAGTCATCCTTTGAACAACTAACTTTGACAAAATAGTATTCTACAAAGATTTGCGCAACAATTGTGTGGGTGTTGCAAGACCACACAGAACGATGTTATAAGAGCCGCACCAGCGCATTGCTATGCAACTAGGATTGGTTTAAACGTATCTCCTTAGTCCTTACCGTGTCCCAAGGGACTGGGCTAGCAGATTGACCAGGGAGTGACCACCTGGACAGCTCGGTGATGTAGTATCCTGAGAGGTTAGAAACTTCCCTGGTCCACACGGAAGAAAGAGATAGAGAGAGAAAGAGAGAGAGAGAGAAAGAGAGAGAGAGAGAGAGAGAGAGAGAGAGAGAGAGAGAGAAAGAGAGAGAGAGAGAGAAAGAGAGAGAGAGAGAGAAAGAGAGACAGACAGACAGACAGACAGACAGAGATAAATAGACGTTCGAGCACAGTATTTCTTTGATTTCCAATTGAATTTTTTCCCTAAGCTAATTATCATTTTCCCAACACGGTATACTGTTGATAATTATAAAGCAATAAACTATATCTTATTTTTAAGCAATGATAATAATTGTTCATTGTTTCTTGCTTAGTCTTGCGCGGTCATACATTCTTCTTGGCGAATGAAGAGAAACACGTCGAGGAAAAAATATAATTCAACAAATTTCGTGTTCAGGAATAGTGTACTGGATGTATGTCTGCCAACTTCTGAACGTCATAACGGCCAAATAGCTTCATCCATTTAGACCAAACTTACAATGAAATTTCCTCAGTTTTCTACCAGGCGATGGTCATGAGAGACTTGAAGGCTAATTTTCGTTACTTTAGATCCGAATTTAACACCAAGAGAAAATTAAAAAATCGTTACGGACATCTTTAATTTTTTAAAATCTTAACGCACTCTTTGGGAACTCCCATTTAGATCGATGTACCAAAACATAAGAAAGATCATCATTTGGAATTAGTAGCCAGTTTAACTTGTTGCATAATTATTATAAAGCAATGCATGAAATTACCAGCTGGACTCCATAAACATACTTTGAAAGGGCTCGAAACAATTGGTAGCCAGCAATTATACGCAACCACAAAGACACACTTCAATCTTTCTAGATCCACAATCCTATGCCTTGAAAAATTAAGCTATTTACGTAAAAGTAATAAAATCTTTAGACTCATACAGAAGGTATCAAAGATATTATGTGGCGCCTGTTCGGACATATTCTGAGCTGAGGCGAGATATAGCCATTCCACGAAAAAAAAAAAAAACGGCGGAGGTTTACTTTACTCCTAGAGGGGATAAATTTCGAGGAAGGTTGATAACAACACTGCCAGCAGCCATCAATAAAGACCTCTGTCGCATACCAGCAAGGGAGCTTAAACTCAAAACCATGAACGACCTAGACCATCTGAGGTCAACAGCAGAAGATGGAGCATAAAAGAGGAGACTATCAGCGAACACCCAAGAGTCAGCCGAGGCGTCCAAGTCGGAGCACTAGGATGTGAACGGCGATATTGATATATTGAGAGAGAGAGAGAGAGAGAGAGAGAGAGAGAGAGAGAGAGAGAGAGAGAGAGAGATCTTTCTTTCCGACTTTCTCAGTTCATGTTTTTTTTTTTTTATTTGACAAAGAAGAACTGTAAGCTAATATTCAAACCCCCACATATAACTGTAGATCCTTGCTTTCAAAACATTCATTATTAAGTTTTGACAAAGAAGAACTGTAAGCTAATATTCCAAACCCCACATATAACTGTAGATCCTTGCTTTCAAAACATTCATTATTAAGTTTCAATAAATTTAAGGTGCAGCTAACAACTACGAAAGGATGTGCACCTTTAGACACTTTTTGTAGGAATTCATAGCTTTTTGATAAGCGTTTACTTGAACCTAAAGAGATAAGGAAAGTACAAAATCAGCTGATTTCTATTATTAATTTACGCACCTCTAAGCGTTTTAGTACCATCAGTGCTTTCGAACGTATACAATTCTTAGTTCTTTTTATGCTATGGCTTGATATGCAATACAAAGCAAAGTTCATAAAGCCCTATTCACATAAGAGTTCAAATTCTTTTTTGAATTTAAAATTGATTATAAATCCATTCTCTTACAGCAAATCCACAATATACATATATATATATATATATATTTTTTTTTTTTTTTTATTAAATGATGTAACGTAAATAATTCAGAAAATAAAGAAATAATTCTCTACAAATACGTTAAATTTCGTGGCCCTATAGTTACTGTGAACATTATGACAAAAAATTGAGGTTACCAAAATGTCTAAACTAAGAGATCTATAAAAATCAATTTTGGAAACCTCCGTCCAGACATAAACATTTTCAGGACGAATATAAAGGAAGAAGCCGTTGAGCGCCAGTACTTCCGGAATCATATTGTACATCGTGCACAAACACCAGGACTCACTTCAATCTCGATCTTGAATTGAGCATAGAGAAAATTCATATCAAATTTAATATCGATTCTCCATTTACTTCTCTGGCTCAAAGTTGCCTTTTTGTTGAAAGAAACTAGAGGTACACTTTTTTTTAATCAAAGATAGATGTAGGTCTGATGAAATGGTTAAATAATCAAAGTAGCAGTAGCAGTAGTAGCAGCAGCAGTAGTGGTAGTAGTAGTAGTAGTAGTAGTAGTAGTAGTAGTAGTAGTAGTAGTAGTAGTAGTAGTAGTAGTAGTAGTAGTAGTAGTAGTAGTAGTAGTAGTAGTAGTAGTAGCAGCAGAAGTAGTAACAGCAGTAGTGGTCGTTGTTGTAGTAGTGGTAGAAGCAACAGCAGCAGCAGTAGTTGTAGTAGCAGCAGCAACAGTAGTTGTAGTAGTAGTAGTCGCAGCAGCAGCAGCAGCAGCAACAGCAGTGGTTGTAGTAGCAGGAGCAGTAGCAACAACTAGTAGTAACTGTAGAAGAAGAAAAGGGATGAGGAATAAAAGTAAAAAGACGAAGATCTAGGAGACGAAAGAGAACGAATAGGACTGAGGAGAAGCGTGGGGGGGTGGGGGGGGGGCAAATAAAATAGATGTTAGTACAAGACCTAATACAGCTGCACAGCGGTCAGTTACACAGCGGTCAATTCCAAAGTGGTCAATTCTACAGTAATTCACAGAGGGCTATTTATGGCTGCCGGTAGTTTTCTCCGGCGAAAAACAAAACTAAAACAAAAAAAAAAAGAACTAAATTCATAATTTACAGTAATGACCACACGGAGAAGGTGTAGAGAACGTCCTAAAGAAGCAGCAAACTGGGACAGAGCAATTACTGGAACTGCCTGTAATGGTCCTGGCAGTGTGGCCGCTGCTGCTGTTACAGTCATCAGTGCCGTGACTGTGTGGCAGTCCCTGTAGACTTGACCTGTACCACTGACCGGTGTCAGCGGTGAATACTGAGAGATCTAAATGGTCATCGTAGTGTGGTACGGTGGGTGGGTGGAGGGCAAGAGTTTTGCTGCATTTGTTCCTTATCTTTTTATTGCCCTCCCACCTTCTGTCAAGCTATCGATCTGTCAGGTGATGTTGTGCTCTGCAATTTGCATAGGTGATGTTTCTTTTGGTGCACACAGTGGAAGAAGACTTTTTTCAGGTGGTTGTTGGCGCAAAATTTCGAACTTTTCTTTCACACAAAATGTGCAATTTTTGTTTTGTCAGGTCTGATTGGTCTCACTTTTTTATGATTTTCCATTCTATTCTGTGGTCTATATAGTTCTTTTTTTTTTAATTTCCAAACATGTTCACTTGACTTTGTCGCTGACTTTTTATGCTCTTGTTTAAACGATGTTTTTTTTTTAAGTTATGTAAGCTCTTTATAACCATGTTTCCTGCTTGTTAGATTCGGTCTGCGTTACTGTTGCTTCATAGACGACACATTCGGCGAGACATTTCCCGTCAAGAGGGCATTCTTCTCTAGTTCTGCAGTTGCACATTAATTCTCGCTTGTGGATTTGTTCTGGTCTTGTAATAAACGTTTATTGTGATTTATTATATCTTCTTTTCAGTTTGGCATACAACTGTAGCTGACTTTAACTGTATTCTTATAGATGATCTTGCTGAGCTTGTTGGTCCTCGGGAAATGTTTGTCGATGTAAGCGAGGAATGTTCTTCCTACGTTGGTTGATACGCTGTTACTGAGCGGTGGGTTGAGCCATGTTATTTTTCTTCTTCTTTTTGTTTCTGTTTTTTTCTTAAGTCAAAAACTTAATCTTGTGCTCCGATCTAGGTTCATACTATTTGTCTTTTGTTGTGTTTTTACACCTATCTCCCTCTTTGTCTCGCGCTCCTGTCATTGTTATCTTTCAGTATACCTCTCCCAAAATCCTCTGCAGGGACTATAATTAGAATGTTCTGCTTGCTAGAGTAAGTGTAAGCAATGTCAGCATACTTCTAGACATAGGACTTGACAGAGACTTTGGGAACGGTTTATAATAGTATTTAGAGCTTCCAACAAGCTGCTTCCGCCGCTAATGGTCACAGTTCCTCCTGGTAGAGCTGTAACAGTGGCTTGTCATACTCTACGTTTCATGTTTGAGACTTTTGACTCCGTTATTGATTTGCTTCCTCGTGCACTGCTCTGGAATCACTGTACTAACAATGTAAAGCTATAATCATTGTCTGGATGGAGTATATCATTTCGGGACACTCATGTTTTGTTACAGCAAGCTCTATCAGAAAGAAGGAGGGGAAAAAATGATTGAGCTAGAGAGCGAGCCAGAGAGCAAACGGAAGGACAAGAGAAATGGACACGGAAAGAATGTTGGGAAAGAAGTATGTAAAGAGACAAAATAGCATAATACAGGGGAGAAATGAAGAAAGGCGAATAAAGACACGAGTAGAACAATAGGGATAAAAGAGACGGACAATTACACAAACATGGAGAGAGTAAAGCAGAGATGGAAAAGGAAGAATCGAGAGAGAGAGAGAGAGAGAGAGAGAGGGGGGGGGGAGAGAGAGAGAGACAGACAGACAGATAGAGAGAGACAGACAGAGAAAGAGAGAGAGAGAGAGAGACAGAGAGACAGAGAGAGAAAGACAGAGACAGGCAGACAGACAGACAGACAGACAGACAGAGACAGACAGACAGACAGACAGACAGAGACAGAAAGACAGACAGACAGAGAGAAAGAGAGACAGACAGACAGACAGACAGACAGACAGACAGACAGACAGACAGACAGACAGACAGACAGAGAGTATCATTTAACACAAAAATTCATCGCAATAAGTCCAACGGCAGAGTCACTCTATACATAACTCATAGCTCAAAGTACGGTGGTATAAAAAAAGCAACCAGATTAGACTAAACATAAATCAAAAACCTCTTGTCGATATTGAATGCTGTTTACAGACTTTGTAAGTAAAAGGAGTGAGAAAAGTATTAGGAAATACATCTTAGAGGTAAAAGACTTTGTCTTCATACACCTCAACGATTTATCCTTTCTTTCCTTTTTTAAAAGAAATCTAAAAGGGGAAAATCCGTTCTAAAAATACATCGGATTGAGAAGTAAATTTAAAAAAAAAAACATGAAACAATCCTAGAGGACCTACCCTAGATACTGATTGAACCAGCTCGTTCTAAACATACATCGGATTGAGAAGTAAATTGAAAAAAAAAAACCATGAAACAATGCTAGAGGACCTACCCTAGATACTGATTGAACCAGCTCGTTTTAAACTTGGCGCGTATTGCCTCGGTTCTGCCAGTAGTACTTTTTTCACAACAAATTGTCAGTTAACATGTAGTTTCAAAGTTTCAATTAATAAAATAATGTCAATTTTTTTTTAAAAAAAATTGTTACCAACTTTTCTCTAACGGAGAACCTGGGGTTAAAATGACGTTGAAAAAAACAGCATTATTCAGATGTCATCGAAAACTAATTAGTGTTACTTGCCAATGTCAAAATAAAAAAGTACACCAAGGGAAATGCGTGCAACAAAATTCATGCCGTTATCTGTAACGTGAAATGAAAAAAAAAAATATCAGACCGCCACATCTTTGGAACTTAAGTAACGGTAGTGGAAAGCTCAATGAAAGAATTTTCGAATCAAACTGAAGTGCGAAATGAGTACAACACATAACCTGAAGGGAAGCGTGGCATAGTCGTTAGCGCTCTTCGGTCCACCCGTCTGTCGGACTACGGGTCAGGTATCTGGCTATCAGACATGGTATTTGTGGAGTACTATGGAAAACTGAAATGTTATGAGGACACTTTGATTGATGAACTTTGATTGATGAAATGATGTAAAATCTTGAGTCTGAGGTCTGTTGAAAAGTACTGCAACCATCTTTTCTCCACGAGTGATCAAATCATCAAACAGCAAGGCGTGTGAGATGGAATAGGTTCAGTCGACCTTTTTTGTAGTTTCATACGAAGATTTGGCAACATCAACTTGATGCCCGTGAACTTGGCTCGTGTCAAATGAAAGGTTTTTTTGGAAAATTACAGAAATGAAAAAGAACAAGAAAGACGTTTTCTTTTTCGTTTTAGTCTAATACTCTCATCATAATAACAGCCTGGCCAATGGTACGAAACTGGGGCACGGATGAAATAAAACAGGGACAGTTGTTCTCATTGGTGGTGTTTTTGCTGTGTGTTCACGTTCTAGAATTTGTTTGTTTTTTTTAAATCAAATGGATCAATGTAACGAAAGCGAGCTTTTCTTTGATGCTGATCATGGATTAGTTTCGTTGGTGTTTTTTGTTTTTCTTCCATTGTTGTTGATCTTGTTGTTGGTGGTGGTGGTGGTGGTGTTGTTGTTGTAGTTGTTGTTGCTATCATTCCCACTGACGTTTCCATCGTCTTTTAGATAAAAGCCCGATCACGTGACCACCCTCGGAGGACAGCTCCATTATAGTTTGAGAAACGTCAGTATCTAGGTCACGGAAATCTCCAGACTAATGCGTCTTTCTTTAAAAGCCTGATAGATTGGGCAATCTTTCTTCCTAAAAGCAGAAAAATTTTTGATTTTTTGTTTTTTCAAATAAATGACAAAGAGAGAGTTCTTTGTGTTGTGAATTTTGCTTTGTTTGTCCCATTATGTGACGACTGAAATGGAAAATAATTTCACTGTATGGTTGGCCATAAGATGCGGTTCACGTGACCCAAGCTAATGGTTTTATTAGGTTGTTTACAGGAGTCCAAAAACTGCGAGGTTGATCACGACTTTTTCCAAAGCACTTAAATAGGTTTAGATAACAATAATGAAAAGGTTAGTCTTTCACAATTTAGCTCTCCGATATTCTGCTAACCGAAATTCGAAACTATGACGCATAAAACAAAATAAAATAAACCTTCCTTGTTTCATTCTACCCAGCTATTGGGACATACAATAACCTATTTTTTTTTTAATGCATTTATAGCATCAGAAAATTTATACCTTATATTAATTGACAGTATCATCGGTTTGTTTACGTCAAGAAATCTAGATCCTATAAGTAACTTATCCTTATATTGGATGCTTTCCCTCAGAAAATAATAATACTATTGATACATCCGAAATCTTTTTTTCTGCAACCACCCCAAAACAAAAAAAAGAACTAGCTCTGGTCTCGAAAAGCGCCGGTGGTTGCAGGGTTAGAGCGTTTCAGCTGATATCCGCATTTGTGGGTATATACAAACTATAGAAAGACAAGAGCGGGGGTCGGTACCGGTAAAATAAACAAGATGATTGAGCTTCCCTGAGCCCAAAGTGTATTCGTAATATGAATGAGACAAATCCTAAAAGACCGAATCTGAATAATTGAGGCAGGGGTCGGCTGTATGAAATCATAAAAGGCAGTGCGGCTGTCGTTATCGGTAGAATAGAGAATAGATGATTGAGCTTTCCTGGGTCCAAAACATTATCTAAGTAAAAAAAAATGGGAGATATTCTAAATTAAAGACAAGTCATACGCTTTACACTTCTGAGCTCGACAGTTGAACTGGTGCGAGGAAGTGGCAGGCTCAGGATGTTGAAGTATAAAACCTGTACACTCGCAAACACGCTCTTCGCTAGACCGCGGGTACATTTACACGAAAACCAAACCTTATAAACTGAATATCATGTGGTTTTAAGGTCCATTGTGATAATCTTTTAACTTTTGTTTCCCAGATTTCCCAGTTTTTTAGAATTCAACAGAGTATAATTATTGTAAAAGAAAGACATGGAGATGCTTATATCCTTATCGCTGATGTTTTGGTAGGTCTGGACAGATGAGCAGATATGATATCTTTTTTTTTTCAGCGGAATAATTATTATCGCTCTCACTTTGACGTGAGGCATCTTCATGGAATTTTTAAAGTCAGAAACGGCGCCTTGCATTAAACAAGTCTTAGAGAAGTGCAGAGCAATACAAGAACACAAAGGAAACATATGAGGGCAAATGACGTATCCATGCATTAAAGTACAAAAACATGACCACGATTGTGGCGAAAGTGTGACACCATACCCTATCCTTAACAAACTCAGCAGTAGTGCAAACGACCAATCAGCACCTCGGGTTTGAGAATTTCCACACCTCTGAATGCAGTAAAAATAATGGCGGCTAGGCGCGGATTTCCCGAACAGAGCTACGTGCTTTTTGGTTAGCCTTGCGGGTTGTTAGCGGGAGTTACGGTTCCTGGCTATTACTTATGTTCGTGGAGCAATCCATCCCGGCTGTTTGCTTAGTCAACTAGCGCCTTCAGTGTCAAAACAAGGGACGTAATTGGCTGGCCGACTTGTACCTAGCGGATAAGAGAACTGCGAGTCTGGATAGAGTGATGGCTACAATTCAAGAGTGAGTGATATGCTAAAAAAAACTTAGATAGGTGGGGATTGAAGTTTGAAGGTAAGTAATTATATACATAGTAAATTATAAAATGTATGGCCCTCTCATTAAAGAAAAAAAGATTATCACACTGGGCCTAAAAACCACAGAAATCACATAATATTCAGTGTACAAGGTTTGGTACAGTAATATATGGAGTGTAAAATATAAAATGTATGGCCCTCTCATTAAAGAAAAAAAGATTATCACATTGGGCCTAAAAACCACAGAAATCACATAATATTCAGTGTACAAGGTTTGGTACAGTAATATATGGAGTGTAAATTATAAAATGTTTGGCCCTCTCATTAAAGAAAAAAAGATTATCACGCTGGGCCTAAAAACCACAGAAATCACATAATATTCAGTGTACAAGGTTTGGTACAGTAATATATGGAGTTTAAATTATAAAGTGTATGACCCTCTCTTTAAAGAAAAAAAATATTATCACACTGGGCATAAAAATCACAGAAATCACATAATATTCAGTTTATAAGGTTTTGTATAATTCACTAACAGTGAAGTCCTTTCTTCCTACCGTTGATGGTCATTTAAAAGTAAAGGGCAGTGATCTAGCGAAGAGCGTGTTTGCGAGTGTACAGGTCTTATACTTCAACACCCTGAGCCGGCCACTTCCTCGTACCAGTTCAACTGTCGAGCTCAGCAGTGTAAAGAGTAGGACTTGTCTTTCAGGATTTCTCTCATTTTTTTTTTTAATTACGATTTGGACCCAGGTAAGCTCAATCATCTATTCTCTATTCTACAGATAACGACAGCCGCACTGCCTTTTATGATTTCATACAGCCGACACCTGCCTCAATTATTCAGATTCGGGCTACAGCAATACCAAACTTGAAGACCCTACTAACCGTTGAGAGATAGAACATATATGGTAGTAGTTTATTATAATTATAATCATTATTATTACTATTATTATTATTATTATTATTATTATTATTATTATTATTATTATTATTATTATTATTATTATTGTTGTTGTTGTTGTTGTTGTTGTTGTTGTTGTTGTTGTTGTTGTTGTTGTTGTTGTTATTATTATTATTATCATCATTATTTAAATTATTAGTTTCAATGAAACAAGCCATCGCCAGTTTACTTGTTTCGAGTTGAAAACCTCCAAGATTCTATTGTAATTGACCAACTTCAAACGTTTCTAAATCTTAGATTAAAAAGAGCGACTTCACATAGAAAGCAGGCGATCTATCTAACGACCACCCGGTAGGGTGAGTTGTCAGTTTGGCCGTGTGCCTCTTCACACTATACTTCACAGGTGTGCGATGAGTGGCTGGGAATTTTGACTGATAGAAAATCTGTTCAGTAAAAAAAAAAAATCACTGAGGCCATACAATGTTGTAGTGTTTTTTATGAGATTCCCAGCCTGTTGGAATCTAGGAGAGGCGGCAAAGAAAATGATAAAAGGCATCCATGGTATGTTGTGGCGGGTATTCGTGAGAGAGAGAGAGAGAGAGAGAGAGAGAGAGAGAGAGAGAAGAAGAAGAAGAAGAAGGAGAGGAAAAGAAGGGACAGATACGAGAATGAGTGGTGAGGACTTGAGTCTTGGGACAGGAGAAGAAGAAGAAGAAGAAGAAGAAGAAGAAGAAGAAGAAGAAGAAGAAGAAGAAGAAGAAGAAGAAGAAGAAGAAGAAGAAGAAGAAGAAGAAGAAGAAAGAAGAAGAAGAAAGAAGAAGAAAGAAGAACAAGAAGAACAAGAAGAAGAAGAACAACAAGAAGAAGAAGAAGAACAAGAAGAAGAAGAACAAGAAGAAGAAGGAGAACAAGAACAAGAAGAACAAGAAGAACAAGAAGAAGAAGAACAACAAGAAGAAGAAGAAGAACAAGAAGAAGAAGGAGAACAAGAACAAGAAGAACAAGAACAAGAACAAGAACAAGAAGAACAAGAAGAAGGAAAAAATAAAAGAAAAAAAAAGAAGAAGAAGAAGACTAGTTAGCTAATTTTATAAACAACCGAGTTTCCCATTGATCGTTTTGAACCTCCACTCTCCTGCAGCGTTCAATAATTGCGGCGCTAGGCACTCTATCATCGAAGTGCACCTTACGGCACTGTTGCGGGAATATCTATAACCCTCTAAATTATCTAATAAGTGTTTCAATGGATCTTTAATATTTAACAAGACTAGAAAGGAACAGAAGAAGCTAATTTGCTAAATTGATGTTGATATCTCGTGCTTGTCGACACGTGATTAGCACGATTCAATGGAACTCCCTAAGGTAAAAAAGGAAAAAAAAAAAGAAAAAAAAATGAGGAATGACAAAAAATCCGATCAAGCCGTAATTTCTATAATTTCCTCCTTTCTGTCTCAGTTTGCAAAGCTTATGTGGCATAAGTATAAATTGGTAATGGGATAAAGGACATGGTATGGCCAATCGGGGATAAAAAATTGAATTTATAAATCAATAGCAACGCATATTTCACAGACACAGAGAGAGAGAGAGAGAGAGAGAGAGAGAGAGAGAGAGAGAGAGAGAGAGAGAGAGAGAGTTGGAGAGAACGAGTAAGGTACGCAGACACATAGACAGAAAGAAGTCTAAAGATGAAAGGACACAAATCTTCATCGATGTCTTGTAACATCATGATCATCATCATCATCTAGTTCAAATCTATAATTGAGTTAGTGCTGTTTTAGAAAGTGTAAACTGGTGAAGGGGAACGCCAGAAAAATGGTTTTGAATAATTGCTAACTACATGATTGCGTTAATTTTCCTCACTTCCCTTTCCTTTTTTCTACTTTTTTTCTGAACTGAAGCACGTTTTATCTCCAGTTCTGTCTCATACATCTCGAACTGTCTTACGCAGGCTAAGAGAAAAGGGCGTTAAGTTTGCATGACACCATAGACCAGTGGTTCTTAGCCTTGTTGGGGGTACCGAACCCTCATATGGGGATTCACCGTCCCCCTCTTTAGCAAGACATAGCTATGTTTTTACTGGCTCTGCCGAACCCCTGAGATCGACCCAGTGAACCCCAAGGGTTCCATCAAACCCGGGTTAAGAACCACTGCCATAGACCAGGGTCAAAATTTGCTTTCCGTCATGTAGAAATGAAAATAAGAAAGTTTCATAAATAAAAAAAAAAAAACGAAACAAAAAATACAGAAAAAAAAACATCAAGTGGACACAGATTGTTCCCAATTTCTGTTCCCACAACGCAGTGTTAGGTTTTGACGCATTCAGCCTTCAAACTCAGCCCAGATTTGCCGCTAACTTCATTCTGTACCTTATTGCTCCATCGTTCTTCTGCCACAGAAATGGAAAATTGGAAATTGACTCGTCACACGATGCCCTTCTAGAGATATGAATAGAAGCGGTGACGTTTCCGTCTGCAAGGAAAAATCGTGCCTTGAACGTAACGTCATCGCTTGGTGACGTCACTGAGCTCAATCCATGCAATAGACTGATAGAAAAGGGTGGGAACGTGGCCAAAAAAAAAGGTAAATAAATAAATCAACAAGTAAATAAAAGGGAAAGGGAATGTAGATTTAGATTGGATTCTAGGCTGATGTGGACAGCATCGGCCCGGGAGATCGAGAGAAAGAGAGAGGGAGGGAGAGAGAGAGAGAGAGAGAGAGAGAGAGAGAGAGAGAGAGAGGGAGAGAGAGAGAGAGAGAGGAGATAGAGAGAGATGGGTGGCCCAGGGATAGAAGAAGCGACAGATACAAGAATAAGTGGTGACAACTAAATTCTGGAAACAGTGGAAGAAGAAAAAGAAGCAGTCCCCGAGTGGACTCTCAGCGCAAACAATATGCATTTTTATTGAGGAAGGGGACAGGAACCAAAATGTTGTTTGTTACCGGAAACAGGTGATGTGGAAAGTAAGTTTGGGGAAGCGGAGAAAGAAAAAAAAAAAAGGTGAAGGGTATGGATAGGAGGGGGGGAGAGAGACAGAGAGAGACAGAGACAGAGAGAGACAGAGACAGATATATGGGGACGCAGTAAGGGTTTAGAGGGGACGGAGAGAGATGGGGGGAGACAGACAGACAGACAGACAGACAGACAGACAGACAGGCAGGCAGAGAGATATGGGAAAGCAGTAACGGTTTAGAGGGGACGGAGAGAGATGGGGGGAGACAGACAGACAGACAGACAGACAGACAGACAGACAGACAGGCAGGCAGAGAGATATGGGAAAGCAGTAACGGTTTAGAGGGGACGGAGAGAGATGGGGGGAGACAGACAGAC
>JAWDGP010003406.1:555000-557500 GCA_033675545.1 Elysia crispata
GGAAAGCAGTAACGGTTTAGAGGGGACGTAGAGAGATGGGGGGAGACAGACAGACAGACAGATAGACAGGTAGACAGGCAGGCAGAGAGATATGGGAAAGCAGTAACGGTTTAGAGGCGAGGGGGAGGGGGGAGGGAGGAGGGAAGAGATCAATGTGATATTCTAAAGATTGAGGGATTTGGATGGATCAAGGTGGATTAATAGTGGATAACGGTGAAATAGCAGTCTCTAAGACGTGAATACACATAATATGATGAATCAGTGTAGTGCATCGAACCAGATACAGTATTATTGGTGGCTGACCAAAGATGCCCAAACAGTGTTATTGGTGGCTGACCAAAGATGCCCAAACAGTATTATTGGTGGCTGACCAAACATGCCCAAACAGTATTATTGGTGGCTGACCAAAGATGCCCAAACAGTATTATTGGTGGCTGACCAAACATGCCCAAACAGTATTATTGGTGGCTGACCAAACATGCCCAAACAGTATTATTGGTAGCTGACCAAAGATGCCCAAACAGTGTTATTGGTGGCTGACCAAACATGCCCAAACAGTGTTATTGGTGGCTGACCAAAGATGCCCAAACAGTGTTATTGGTAGCGGACCAAACATGCCCAAACAGTGTTATTAGTAGCTGACCAAAGATGCTCAAACGGTGTTATTGGTAGCTGATCAAACATGCCCAAACAGTGTTATTGGTAGCTGACCAAACATGCCCAAACAGTGTTATTGGTAGCTGACCAAACATGCCCAAACAGAATTATTGGTAGCTGACCAAACATGCCCAAACAGTGTTATTGGTGGCTGACCAAACATGCCCAAACAGTGTTATTGGTGGCTGATCAAACATGCCCAAACAGTGTTAATATACTTCCTGAGAGGAACAACTGGAGGTGAAAGAAAAAAAACGAGATGAATAGGAAAGTGACCCAATACAAGCAAAGAGGCGAAACAACAAGACTTGGCTAAAAAGATTTTTAATACTGTCGTTGACAACCTTTTAAAGATAATAAATATTGATAAATTGATTGGTTGATTGGTTGATGAATACTTTAGTAGTAAATAAAAAAAAAAGATGGTGCTGGTAAAATATTGAGATCAAAGATCCACACTAGGTACTCGTTCAGGGAGGATCAGAGTCAAGTGAAGAGTTACGGGACGCGTCATGCCTCAGTATATTGATTGGCCGATAGTTCAATCAACTGGGGGTTGTTTTTTTTTTAGTTATTTGTTGTTGTTGTGGTTGTTGTTGTTGTTGTTGTTGTTGTTGTTGTTGTTGTTGTTTTAAGGGCAGGGTTCAAATTTTCATCAACGCACCAAGTCCCCATAATTACTTAGTATAACAGTGATTCAAACCATCATGTTACATCTTTCTCTGCAGAGAGAGTCCCTCTTGAGGCCAAATAATAAAAGAAAGCGACAGTATTATTTTAAGGTTTCAGCTGGACAGGTGGTCGCTTAGTAAAGCATCCGCTTTGTAGTCTTTGCGGCGCTTCCGTCGCTGGTTCCAATCAACAACAACAACAATCAGTAGAGGAGTACGAGGTCTCCACCTCTCAGCCCACCCATGCATAACACAGACTTACTATGATAGAGTGACCGTGCAATAGTAAAGATGCAATAATTGATTTACAAAATCTTCACTTGAAAAGAAAATTTGTTCTAATAAAAGAGAGACTTCAGATTTCTAACGTTAAACATTTTTTGGAGAGAGCACTTCTCAGATATACAAGTTTCTATTGATTGACTGATAGAGTCAATACATAGCAAATCAGAGCTCAGATCTATCGCGGACTCCTCCAACAAATCCCTGCAGATTCTGCAGAACTGAACGCACGAAGAATCAAACAAGTCAACTAGTATCTGAACCAAAGCACAATGATGAGAGAAAACTTGCTGCAGGTACCAGGGCGAGAGCTCCAATACGGGGCCATCCGAACCCACGGAGACTGAAAAACAAAAACTATTCGTAGGTACTATATCCGATATACTTCCTTATCATTTTCCATTACTGTGGTAGAGTCACTTTTAGATAACATGGTAGGTGAATATAGATCTATGTGGGACGAAACTAATCAAGAAAAAAAAACTGTGTAACTCTCCTCAAAATATTATCGAATGATATTGGGCTCTCTCGGATATGGGGTTGTGTTTAACAAGATTATTCTTTACTGGATGGAACGGGGATTGGGCCAGTCTTCGAACGAGTCCCCGTGGGGATTTACTGAGATTAGGGTGAGAGGGGGGAAAAGAGACGAAGGAAAGAAAACGTCAAGAATAGACCGGTGAAGAGAAAGAATTTAAAAAAGTACAAAGAAGGGTTTAGTGTGTATATGCGTGTGAGGCTAAGAAGACAGAAAATAAAGGAAGAAGGAGTGAGAGAGAGACAGAGACACAGAGAGAGAGAGAGAGAGAGAGAGAGAGAGAGAGAGAGAGAGAGAGAGAGCGACAAGGCAGAAAGGGAGAGTGGATGAAGGAAGTGAAAGAATGAATAGA
>JAWDGP010003406.1:562500-565000 GCA_033675545.1 Elysia crispata
TTTACATCAAGAAAACATCAACTGATTGTGCTTTACATCAAGAAAAACATCAACTAATTGCGCTTTACATCAAGAAAAACATCAACTAATTTTGCTTTACATTAAGAAAAACATCAACTAATTTTGCTTTACACTGGCAGGAAGTGTTACAAATCTGGAACTAGAAAACCAAACTAAGTCAGCCAATAGGGAAGCAAACTGACTAGCAAGTTGATAATTGCTCATGTAGCTATTGATATAAGATCAAAATTGTTGAGGAAAAAATGTAATGAGGCAACTGCGTCTTTTGAAATAAATATCAGAAATATGTATTGGTTATTATTATTATTATTATTATTATTATTATTATTATTATTATTATTATTATTATTATTATTATTATTATTATTATTATTATTATTATTATTATTATTATTATTATTATTATTGTTATTGTTATTTCTCTTACTTCAAAAATCAGAATGCTAAATCCCATACAAAAACCGCCGTGGATGACCACTACAAAATGGATACAAAGCATAACTAGATAAGTATGACCATACTGTAAACATAAACTCGGTGTAAGTCAGAAGAAATCTATTTTAGCCCTGTCTTTCATCGCTCTCAGCTTCGATCTGTCACTCTGACCCTGTCAATCCTAAACGGGCCACAAGGCCACTGTCATTGACATTCTAACCTTGTAATAGGACAATGAGTAACTCAACTAGCCACAAGACGACGAGAAAATCTTTCACCGAGTTCACCCTTAAGACATTTCCTCAGTGGTAAGCACCCCTTAGGCCCGTTATCCAAGGACGAGCTATCGCCAACGTATTCCAGCACCAGTTTAACTCGAGGTCACGTGACATGACGTGTACGAATGGCACAGACTCCCATGAAGCTACTTCCTGTTATCTCAGAAGAACCCCTAATCTTACTATACGAGATCTTCCCATAGGCTCTACAGCTCTCTGATCTAACTCTGTACCAAAACATGGGAGCTGGTCCAGGGACGGGTCAGGTACCAGATGCATTAACATTTACCCGAGTTCCAGACGTGCTGTGTGGATGTAGCATGTTAAGTTTTCCTTTCTCCAATAATTACAGATGCGGTGCATACATGCCCAGGGGTCAAACAAGTGCGCGCTGACCAGAGTAGAGTTAATTACTGCCTGGCACTAATAGTTTACTGCATGCTATGGCGAATATCTGTACAATAGGAATGTGAGGATAAACGGAAATGTTTTGAGAGTACGAGCACTTTCTGCCCTGATTCAAAATCATTAGTTATGGATTTGACGACGAGGTAGACACAAGAGGCTTTTTAAAGGATATATGGTGACGCAATCTGTGTGTACATGTAAGTATAATGAGTAGACATAACCTGTTGCAGTATAACGTATCTGAAATGATGCTCTTTCAGATATTGGACACGGAATCATGCCTTCGAGAGAGTGAGAAAAGCGAGAGATAGACTGGGAGAATGACAACTCTGAGGATAAATGAAGAAAAAAAAGAGAAAGAGATGGAAGAAAGAATGATAAAGAATTGTAAAAAAATTAAACTTGATCACCAGTACCTCCGTCTCTCCCTGACACATCCATAAACAAATAACGGTCTCTCTCTCTCCATCTATCTCTCTCCACCTTCCTCCACTCTCTCTCTCTCTCTCTCTCTCTCTCTCTCTCTCTCTCTCTCTCTCTCTCTCTCTCTCTCTGTCTCTCTGTGTGTCTCTCTCTGTCTCTCTGTTCTATCTCTCTCTGTTTCTCTCCCTCTTCCTTTCGCAATCTCTCTCTCTCTCTCTCTCTCTCTCTCTCTCTCTCTCTCTCTCTCTCTCTCTCTCCCTCTTTTCTCTCTCTCCTTCCCTCTCTCTCCGTGAGCGCTAACCATACAGCGCGCGGCCGGCAGCCAAGCCTCAGCATCAACTCCAGGTCCCTCCACCAGCAGCTGTAGAAACTTCCCCCCCCCTCCTCCCCTCGCTACACCAGGCCTCGTTTCCCCCCCCCCCCCTCCCCATGCACCCCCTGGCACGGTGGTGGTGGTGGTGGTCGCGGTGGCAGCCCCAGTCACAGCACTCCCACAGTTATCTGACGTGAGTAAAGCCGTGGAGGCTTGTCACACAGTTAGAATGATCCCGTCTTTATGAAGGGTGACAGCGTTAAACACAGCCTAATGAGCGACGCCGATGTAAAGACGCCGTGTTCTGCTGTAAGCTGATAATTTCCTTATGTTCTTCAATTCAATAGTGCGCGAAATTCATTTCGCAAAATCTGTTGACAGATGACAGAACGTGTCATCAAGCTTCGGGCAACACGAATTTCCGAGAACAGCCGATTCTTTACACCATAATTCGATGAAGTTCAGACTCTATTCATACCTCAGCGATCAACAGTAAAAGATTGCTGGATTTTGTTTTTCTTCAAGCTCATGAGGTTTTGACTCGAATTTCCAACTGGCCTGTGTTGGTTTTCTTTGGCTTCTTTCGGATCTAACAGATGTCTGGATATCAATTGTTTCACGG
>JAWDGP010003406.1:570000-587500 GCA_033675545.1 Elysia crispata
ACGCTATTTGAAAACAAGCATTCCCTCAGCAGCTCTTTGAAAATATTGAAAAGACAATACACCTTTGAGGCATTATCATTTTGTTGTCTTTGTTGCTGTTCTTGATGAGGATGATGTTGTTCCTGTTGTTGTTGTTGTTGTTGTTGTTGTTGTTGTTGTTGTTGTTGTTGTTGTTTGTTTGTTTGATGTTGTTGTTTTTGTTGCTGTTGACCGTACTTTTATGTACATACTTTCAGTCATTTCTTGGCTTACATGTCCGTTATCGATTTTAATATGATCCAAAAAGCCGGGGGCGAGGGGGTGATTAGTTTTATTTTATTCAAATTCGATAATGGTGAGAACTGTGCCTTTACGTAAAAAAAAAAATCAACCAAATGTAATAAGCAATGGCTATATCTAGGCTCTACTCCTTCATCGTTAAAAATACTTTAGTCTAACTTTACACATTGGCAAATTAAGTCAGGATTATGAAAGGAAGAGGTATACGACATACAGATAGACTCAAAAAGGAGAGAGAGAGAGAGAGAGAGAGAGAGAGAGAGAGAGAGAGAGAGAGAGAGAAGGGGGGTGGGGTGTGTGTCTGTAAAAAGACAGCTATGTTGAGAAAAGGCGAGAGGTTTAGGATAAAAACAGATAGATGGGAGCAAGCAGAGAGAGAGAGAGAGAGAGAGAGAGAGAGAGAGAGAGAGAGAGAGAGAGAGAGAGAGAGAGAGAGAGAGAGAGAGAGAGAGAGAGAAACATACATACAGACAGAGGAACCTGTAGATGAGGAGCTCAGAAAGTCGAAGGACAGAATTAGAAAGAGGGGGGGCATTGGATCGAGAATGAGTTGAGAGAGAGAGAGAGAGAGAGAGAGAGAGAGAGAGAGAGAGAGAAACATACATACAGACAGAGGAACCTGTAGATGAGGAGCTCAGAAAGTCGAAGGACAGAATTAGAAAGAGGGGGGGCATTGGATCGAGAATGAGTTGAGAGAGAGAGAGAGAGAGAGAGAGAGAGAGAGAGAGAGAGAGAGAGAGAGAGAGAGAGAGAGAGAGAGAGAGAGAGAAACATACATACAGACAGAGGAACCTGTAGATGAGGAGCTCAGAAAGTCGAAGGACAGAATTAGAAAGAGGGGGGGGGGGGGGGCATAGGATCGAGAATGTGTTGAGAGAGAGAGAGAGAGAGAGAGAGAGGGAAAGCTTCGGAGGCCATCAGCAGGAAAACTAACACTAATTATAATCAGATCAGCCGGAGAGAGATGACAGGGTAGAACAAAGAATGACGTTACAACATCGCCGATAATGGACCAAGAGTGCTCGAACCTTCCACGATAATGGTCCTTCACTCAGGCTCCTCTCCCTTCGACTGGAGCCGTCCGAAACTCACAGGGCACACGGGGCTGTTAGGGGCAGCATCTCTCTCGCCCTCCGTCCTCCCAAACTTATGGATCAGTTAGCTGATATTCCTCCCTTCCTTCTTGAGGATGCCCTTTAGCCATTTTGGGGAGGCGAGAGATTGGAAATTACCCACAGAGGAGGCAGAATCAATACCCTCCTTATCCAATCTCCTTACAGGCCCTCTTTTAAATATTCATTAAACGGGATAAGATGGATTTTCAGTTTTTCCGTAGATTTCAAATGACCCTTGCTAATCTGGGATCTCGACCCTCACTCAACCCTCTTCAAATAAATCCCATGTCCCACATCCATGCAAGAAATGTCACAAAATACATATCTTATTAACTCTTCTGTATTCCAATATGAACGCAAGAAATGTCACAAAATACATATCTTATTAACTCTTCTGTATTCCAATATGAACGCAAGAAATAACACAAAACACATATCATTATCTTATTTTGTCTTCTATATTCCAACGTCAAAATCTATGCTAATAATTATTTAATAAGCAATCCGGTTTTTTTTAACAGTTCGACACGGTTGTTTTACCGGCAAACAGTGGTTCGCTAGTTCCTCATCACGCATTCCACGACTGTACCCGGGGTGTCATTGAAATAGAGTGACCTGCTTTGGATAACATTACTCCCAGAGTTGGGGCTCGGGGGTACTCACCCATTGCGTCACTTATTGAAAATGTCCTTTGTCAGGCAAATTTCCCTTATTACGTCCTTTGACTCACGCCATTTAATTTGTGCTTCTAAGCCAATTTTGAACTCATCTCGTTTACTCCAACATCACAGCAACTTTTTCCTCTTCAGCATCGGTTAGAGCCACCATTACTACTGTTGTTGCGTACTAAACGCCCTCCATCAGGTTTATAAAATCCAGCCAAACTGGACTCCCCTGCCAAACAATGGGCTGGCGGCGGAAGAAAAGACCTGTCGCGGCGGACCTCTGGGGTGAGACCGGTGACCTTCACCCCAGCGACAGCAGAGGTCAGCCTGAGCTGGACGGCTTTGTCTCCATACTGGGCGCTGATTTCAACAGGTCAGGGTTTGCCGGTCTTGCGTTGCATGCACAGAGTGAGTTGGAGTGATCACTGAGTGACCCCCAGCATGCAGCAGTGTG
Organism: Elysia crispata; assembly: GCA_033675545.1. Classification (NCBI taxonomy): domain Eukaryota; kingdom Metazoa; phylum Mollusca; class Gastropoda; family Plakobranchidae; genus Elysia; species Elysia crispata. The sequence goes on from JAWDGP010003406.1 coordinate 572,514, forward strand.
GATGGAGTGATTTCCCCCTTGAATTTCAAGTAACCCCAATAGATTGCACTAACCTTGTCATAATATTGAGAGCATTTAACGTGCAGGGTTCTGTACACACATCCGGTAGAAACATTCGGGTTGTATCCGACAAGAGTCTTCTACTGTTTGGCTGTGACATGACTAAGTGCTTGTTTCTCTTGAGACAGTCGCTCGACATTAGTGCATCTCTTATTATCGACACATATTTAAAAAAAAAAATTTTTTTTTCGTTACTGAAATTGTTTTGATGTGCACATCCTGCTGTGCCACATAATTTCATGTTTTTACATTTAACATCTTCAAGAAAGGTCAAGGTATCTAATAAAAAGTTGGGACATATTGTAGGGTTTTGTTGGTCCGTCGATAAACTGTGGTAGAACTTTAAATATGTCAGTACAACGGTCTACCATAAGCATCAGCTCAAATTAAAAAATGCTCACATCAACTTAATGGAAATCTGGTCAATGTTGTCAATGAAGCAAACCTGGCGTCACAAGTTTTGTTGTTTTTTTTTCAGTATCTCACACGCTGTTGTCATCCTCTCTGGAATAAGCTCCATCACGAGGCATAGATCTAGACCTAGTTGCCAGCTTTCTTCAATTTGTCTCCAAAACTTTCTTTGCAACAAACCAATTTGTCGTCAAAGATTGTATTTTGGGCACGACAAAAATTTGCTCTGGCAAGCTTTTTTTTTCCATTTTAATCAGGTTAATAGGTTTCAGAAGCTTTTTACGGTCAACCTAATCGTACGTCTGCTTTACATTTTTAGGATGTAACTCGATGTCCTTCATCAGGGCAGTTCACTGGTGTGCCGGAAAGAGTGACCCGTTCTGACCATGGTCATGTGACCTTCATCAGGGCAGTTCATTGGTCTACTGGAGTGAGCACCACGTTCTGGCCATGGTCGTATCTGACCTTTATACACGCGGAAAGCCTATGGTAGTAAGTGTGCTAGGAACTGCACAACCATTCCACGGCCCAACGCCGATATTTGTCGAGTTTCATGTGGTCGTATCTGACCTTTATACACGCGGAAAGCCTATGGTAGTAAGTGTGCTAGGAACTGCACAACCATTCCACGGCCCAACGCCGATATTTGTCGAGTTTCATGTGGTCATGGCGAGGTAACAGCTACGGAGATATGGAGGTGGACTGGACATGTGTTGCACAACCAAGACAACATAACATTCTCATTGAAGGTGCGAAAACACTACATCGTGCAAAAACCCATGAGACTTCTCCGAAAAAAAGAAGAGGAAAAAAAAATCTGTGTTGCATTTTATTTGCGATGTGTTAATGGGTGTTTAAGTCTGCGGATTGAGAAATGTGTGCTTGATTTTTTTTCATTGTTTACTAGATTTACTGTTGCCTGTTATACTTTATACAGAATGAATGGCCGTAAAAATTAGGAAGTAAAGGGTACCATGCCACTTCTGTTTAAGGACCCTTATTAAGTGATTCTAAAAAAAAGTTGTCTCCCATTTTAGTTCAATGGCTAATTGCCCTAAGTATAACTTCCGACTTGGAGTCTTCTTGCTCTCGTTGCGTTATGTCCTGTGAGTAAATCTCAGTATCTGACATCCCTATTATATAGTCCTCGGTTCGCTTAAAACCAGCAATGACGTCACACTTTTCCTCCTTATTGTATCACGACAAGAGCATATCCTTTATAACCACATTAAATAATTTCTTTAGTTCCCGACTTTGCATATATAATCAGAAAGCCTACTCGATTGGCAAAGATGTTGTTTTTTTTTCCCACCTGTGAACAGGTAATAAAGTAAAGAAGGCAAAAACAACCCCGCTCCACGAGTTAAGTGACAGACAGATTTGACGTCAACTGTATGTCATGCGAATCCAAATACTCTTTATCTCCATACTTCAGTGCATTAAGGTCTAAAAACTGATGCAATTCGGTTACAAGTTCAATTCTGACTCGAAAACACAGAAACATATTTTATTCTTTCTCTTGATCCATTTTCGGTCTAGTCATGGTAATTTTAGATTCGAGGATAAATTTGTCCACAGATGTATGGAATCCCTTAACCTCCGGCGCTCTTCGGTTACGAGTCAGATAGAGTGCTTTGAGCGAAAAGTCATCATGCAAATAATATTAATAATCAAGAAAAAAACAGGTTCATAATCCAAGGCCATTAACATAAGGTTTGTCATTTGTATTATTATTTACAAAATCTTTCATGTGTAAAATTTTCTAATCAACAAGTATAATGACACATACAGGAGGGCCAATATTAAAAAAAAAAAAAAAAAGAATTAATTCCCTGACCGAAAATGGACGTAAACAGCGACAGCTGACAAGCTAAAAGCTTATTTATAACTATAACACATGAATCTGATTAGGAAACAACGAATATCCATCTACTCTCGCACTAATGCTGACAAAAAATGGTGAATTTTAAAAAGTACAATATGTTGCTTGGCCATGAAGCAAGCGTTGAGCTCGAAACTCATATAATCAGATGGTCATGTCATGTGACTACCTGTAGCCAATGACACGCCCGACGGCTCATCCACCCATGTCAGGATCCCAAAAAAGCTACACCCGCTAACTGGGCGTTTGGCAGGCGGCGATATAGACTGGCCACACAGTTATCATTACTGCCTCCCTTAGTTTATTCGAGAACGGTATTTTAGTAATAGCAAAATCTAGCCTTTTGATTATGTTTAAAATCTTTTTTTTTTTATTATTATTTATCTTGTGCAAATATTTTTCTTTCTTAATTATAATGCCAAATCGCGGGGATTTGAAGAAGGAAAGAAAAAGAAGAAGGAAAGAAAAAGAAGAAGAAGAAGAAGAAGAAGAAGAAGAAGAAGAAGAAGAAGAAGAATAAGAAGAATAAGAATAATAAGAAGAAGAATAAGAAGAAGAAGAAGAAGAAGGAGGAGGAGGAGGAGGAGGAGGAGGAGGAGGAGGAGAAGATGAAGAAGAAGAAGAAGAAGAAGAAGAAGAAGAAGAAGAAGAAGAAGAAGAAGAAGAAGAAGAAGAAGAAGAAGAAGAAGAAGAAGAAGAAGAAGGAGGAGGAGGAGGAGGAGGAGGAGGAGGAGAAGATGAAGAAGAAGAAGAAGAAGAAGAAGAAGAAGAAGAAGAAGAAGAAGAAGAAGAAGAAGAAGAAGAAGAAGAAGAAGAAGAAGAAGAAGAAGAAGAAGAAGAAAATGAAGAAGAAGAGGGAACGTTAAAGATATAAATAGAGTTTTAGTTCCTATGTATAGTAAATAAAAATCCCGCACTAATTGTAGGACTTGAAAACAAGACGAGAAAGGCCAGTGGGAAACAGTAAAAAAGCTGTGTAAACACGGAAAGCCGAAATAGACTAATTAGCTTGTCAAGCACTAAAAAAGGAAAGAGGTAGGGTAAGGAGAACTAATCTATAAAGAAAAAGACTGAGGTAGAGACAGAGGAAGAGAGAGGGAGAGAGAGGGAGAGGGAGACAGACAGACAGACAGAGACAGAGACATAGAGAGAGTGACAGAGAGACAGACAGAGACAGATACAGAGAAGAGAGAGAGAAAGAGAGAGAGAGAGAGCGAGAGAAAGAAAGAGAGAGAGAGAAGAGAGAGAGAGAAAGAGAGAGAGAGAGAGCGAGAGAAAGAAAGAGAGAGAGAGAGAAGGTCAAAGACAAGAAAAGCCGTATAAGGGGAGGCTAAAGTCTGCTAATCTGGCTGTCAACACAAAAAGTCTTCGTTTCCCCGAAATTCAATCAGACCCGCTGGCACCCTGAAAGAGGCACATTAACTTAGGGTACGGAAAGAAGAGGCGAAAAAATACAGGGATACATTATTGTTCCTGAAGAGAAACAGTTGAAATAGTAACACCCATCATTCTATTCCATCATAAAGAAAAACCTGGCTTTTGAGTGTTACGGAGCAAAAGCACAAAGTGTTTTTTTTTACCGACATCAGTATTGGTGGTAAAGAAAATGATACTTACACAGTTGGGATTTTTTGTAGATTCTACGGACTCACTAACTTTTTATCGACATAGTTTTTCCTCAGACAATGCGTTAGGATAACTATGTTGAGAAAGTAGACTTTTCAATATCGGGCGTTCATGGTACCGGGCATTTACTTTGATTACAATTATCATGAGAAAAACTAACTAACAGAATCATGATATGTAAACTCTTGCTGTTTCGACTTCTGTTGGAATCTCGCATTATCTACTTTCTTATCTCACTCGAATTATCTTTTTTCTTATCTCCCTCGCATTATCTACTTTCTCATCTCCCTCGCATTATCTTCTTTCTCATCTCCCTCGCATTATCTCCTTTCTTATCTCCCTCGCATTATCTACTTTCTTATCTCCCTGCATGATCTACTTTCTTATCTCCCTCGCATGATCTTCTTTCTTAATATCTCCCTCGCATTATGTACTTTCTTATCTCCCTCGCATTATCTACTTTCTTAATATCTCCCTCGCATTATCTACTTTCTTAATATCTCCCTCGCATTATCTACTTTCTTATCTCCCTCGCATTATCTACTTTCTTAATATCTCCCTCGCATTATCTACTTTCTTATCTCCCTCGCATTATCTACTTTCTTATCTCCCTCGCATTATCTACTTTCTTATCTCCCTCGCATTATCTACTTTCTTATCTCCCTCGCATTATCTACTTTCTTATCTCCCTCGCATTATCTACTTTCTTATCTCCCTCGCATTTTCTTCTTTCTTATCTCCCTCGAGTTATGTACTTTCATATCTCCCTCGCATTATCTACTTTCTTAATATCTCCCTCGCATTATCTACTTTCTTATCTCCCTCGCATTATCTTCTTTCTTATCTCCCTCGTTTTGAGTACTTTCTTATCTCCCTCGCATTATCTTCTTTCTTATCTCCCTCGCATTGTGTACTTTCTTATCTCCCTCGCATTATGTACTTTCTTATCTCCTTCGCATTATGTACTTTCTTATCTCCCTCGTTTTGCGTACTTTCTTATCTCCCTCGTTTTGTGTACTTTCTTATCTCCCTCGCATTATCTACTTTCTTATCTCCCTCGCATTATCTACTTTCTTATCTCCCTCGCATTATCTACTTTCTTATCTCCCTCGCATTATCTACTTTCTTATCTCCCTCGCATTATCTACTTTCTTATCTCCCTCGCATGATCTTCTTTCTTATCTCCCTCGCATTATCTACTTTCTTATCTCCCTCGCATGATCTTCTTTCTTATCTCCCTCGCATTATCTACTTTCTTATCTCCCTCGCATTATCTACTTTCTTATCTCCCTCGCATTATCTCCTTTCTTATCTCCCTCGCATTATCTACTTTCTTATCTCCCTCGCATTATCTCCTTTCTTATCTCCCTCGCATTATCTCCTTTCTTATCTCCCTCGCATTATCTACTTTCTTATCTCCCTGCATGATCTACTTTCTTATCTCCCTCGCTTTATCTACTTTCTTATCTCCCTCGCATGATCTTCTTTCTTATCTCCCTCGCATTATCTACTTTCTTATCTCCTCAGGTTGTGTACTTTCTTATCTCCCTCGCATTATCTACTTTCTTATCTCCCTCGCATTATCTACTTTCTTATCTCCCTCGCATGATCTTCTTTCTTATCTCCCTCGCATGATCTTCTTTCTTATCTCCCTCGCATTATCTACTTTCTTATCTCCTCGCATGATCTTCTTTCTTATCTCCCTCGCATTATCTACTTTCTTATCTCCCTCGCATGATCTTCTTTCTTATCTCCCTCGCATGATCTTCTTTCTTATCTCCCTCGCATTATCTACTTTCTTATCTCCCTCGCATTATCTACTATCTTATCTCCCGCCATCATCCTCAACCCTCCCCCCCCCACCCCCACCTTTTCCTGATACACACATCCCATCCCTCAGTGTACTTTTCTCTCATTTAATCCAACCTGTGTCTTCCTTCTCACTTATTCTACTTTACTTTCAGCGATTCTCAAGTCATTCTCCTTGTCTCAGTCTTGCTTTCTGATATATAATAATCTTGTTCTTTACCTCATAACCTGTTTTCTACAATGTGTACTATTCCTGCTCTTAAACCTCCGTTTCTGTTGCTTCTTTCTTTCTTTTTTATTTTTTATTTTTTATTTTTTTTTGTGTGTATGTTTGTTTTACCTTTCTTGTTGACATATTTCTTTAGGTTTGCTAGTATTCATTTAGTAATAAGAGTTACTTCATAAGCTGAAAAAAAGTTGTTTAGAAAGGAAACGATATCTAAAATAAACAAAAAAACTTACACTGCGACAAAATAAATTATCAAAAAAATTGAATAACTAAAACGTTTATTAAGCACTGTCAAGAGAAAATAGAACCCCCTCTTATGGAATGTCTTAAGAAAGTAGCCTTCAGTTTCACATATCTCCCCGATATATAAATTATGATCTTTCAAACTGTTACCTTAGAATTAAACCAGAACTTCATTCTAGCCTCGACACTAATTACTGAATTTTTAAACCCGGTTCACTGGTTTTAAAAAAATTGTTTTCTCTGTTACAAAGAGCTTCACCTGTTACAGGGCACAGGATAACTAGGATTAGCAGGAACCACTTTACAATTTTAACATGTTCCTGTCAAGTACACAAGCTGCTAATAGACCACGTTTGTGAAACAAGTATATGTTTTCTCACGGACCGTTAAGAAAACTTTTAGCCTGATCACGGTCTTTCCCACAAACTCTTGTTTTAATCTACACCCACCCCCTCTCTCATAACGATTCTAATTCCTATTATTCATATCTCCTCTCTTTCTCTCCCCCCTCCCCCCCCCCTCTCCCCCTATGTCCCTATGACATTTTCCCCGCGCCACCACCGCAGAGCGCCCAGTTCTGAGCACATGAAATAAAGAGCTCTAGCGAGTCCCGTGTGTAGCCGCTGTCACACTAAACACAAGCCCTGCTGCTCGCCGGACCAGATGGGTGACCCTTGCCACTACACCATGGTTAAAAACAGGAACCACAACCACTACCACCACCAGTACAGCGTGATGGGCCACACGACGCAGCACCTGAACGGGCACCTTCACCACCAGCACCACTACCAGCACGGCCGTAGGCACGTAGGAGGCGGCGACGGCGCGGGAGGACGCAGCGCCATCGAGATCATCGCCGAGCTCGGCTCCGAGAGCAACGCCCACGGGCTCGCCAAGATTGTCACCTCGCGCGACAACAAGCGGAAGGTCATCTGGGCGCTCATGGTCATCATAGGCTTCACGGCGGCCACGCTGCAGCTGTCGCTGCTCGTGCGGAAATACCTGCAGTTCCAGGTGGTGGAGCTCAGCGAGATCAAGGACAGCATGCCCGTGGAGTTCCCGTCTGTCACAATCTGCAACATCGAGCCTCTCTCCCTGCAGCACATGCACCCCCTGCCGGACGAGGACACGGCCCTGTTCAAGTGGCTCATGTTCACTCAGCTCTTCAGGTTCAGCAGGAAGTCCTTCTTCGGGAGCGTCCGCGCCTTCTACGAGAACCTGGGCGAGGTCGCCAAAAACATGAGCCACAGCCTCGAGGACATGCTCATCCAGTGCAGCTTCAACCGCGAGAACTGCAGCACCCTCAATTTCACCTACTCGTTCGACGGCAACTACTTCAGCTGCTTCACCTTCAATGGCGGCCAGCTGCAGGACCAACTCCAGATGCACGCCACTGGGCCGGAGAACGGGCTCTCACTGATCATCTCCATCGAGAAGTTTATTCCAAAATACCACGTCTACGGCATCTACAACATGGATAACAACGTTCTCCACAGTGCCGGGGTGCGTGTAGTGGTTCATGCGCCGGGGACGATGCCTTCCCCTGTGGACCACGGGTTTGACATACCACCTGGTTACTCCTCTTCAGTCGGACTTAAAGCCGTTCTACACACGCGCCTCTCAAAGCCGTACGGCAACTGCACGGAGAGCAAGCTGTACGGTGCGCAAGTGTTTCGAAATACGTATTTCGCATGCCTGCAGCTGTGCAAGCAAAAGCTCACCGTGGAGAACTGCAAGTGCAAATCGAGCAAGTTGCCGGATATTCCCGACCTGAACGTTACTTTCTGCGGCTCGATCAAGAACTGGCAGGATATCCTGGCCAACACTTCCGGGAAGTACGAGTTCGGCGACCTGATCGAGACGAAGGGGCTGGACTGCGCGGAGGAGCTGGAGCGGCGGATCAACAACGACAGGGCCTATGAGAAAGATTGTGGCTGCTTCCAGCCCTGTAGCGAGACGGCCTACCTCAAATCTTTGTCGCTTTCTTACTGGCCCTTGGAATTTTACCAGCTCAGCCACCTGGAGGTGAGTTTTTCCATTTAACAGTTCTTTCTCATATGGACAAACAGTTTTAAATACAAATGTCTAAATAAAGTGATTTAAAAAAAATAAAGCAATGTGCATTTCTAAGATAAGCATGCTTCAAAAAATTATCATTTTTATTTCTCTTGAGAATACAGTATGTAATAGAAGGAGGCTCCGCTCTTCAAATTATCATTCTGGTCGACCATTAGACATTTTTAACGTCCTTTGCTTATAATTGTTGTTGTGTCAATTTCATGAATTTTTTAAAAACTGTAGTAGGCATAGAAACAAGCGCGTGTGAGGTTCTGGAATCACAATGCTATAGGACAAATACATCTAGGTCTAGCTAGATCTACAATGCGATATCACAATGGCTCATGCTACTTCGTTCAAAGTTCAAAAGCATAAACTCTGTTTAACATGGTAACAAGAGGTTCAACTGGTTTGATAGTGCAAATTATACGTCAGCCCATACTCTGACGAATTTTGAGCTTTTTATCTTGAAACCTGATAGTTAGAATAAGATGAAGAAATTGGCGAACAATCAACATGGGGGAAGGAGGAGGAAACAAGCTACGTCGTTAAGATAAATATAATATATTTTCAAACATTCGGACAAAGTCAGTGTAGATATAGTATTCACAAAAAAGCTCCTCAGTTGTGCTCTAGCTAAAAACATAAGGACCGAAATTTTGAGATACCAAAAAATTAAATACACGTTTAGAGTAAAACTTAGCCACTAGCAACGGGTGATCTTTTGCTGGATCTATAAAGATTTTTCGGAAAATTGAAGGAAAGATCGTTCGAATACGAATATTTCCGGAATCAAGCCTCTATTAAAAAAAAATAGAGATATAAAATTCTTTCGAAATTTACATATTGACATAAGCATAGAATGTATATTTTCATCTTGACGCCAGTTCCATTTATTTTATTTTCCAAGCAAACACCTAGACGTCTGTAAGCCGAACAATCCCCTAAAATATTAAGTTGAGGACTAAATAAAACATGGGCTCTAAAAAGTAGTATGTTATGGTAATTGAGTAAATGACTGGAAAAAAAAGTACAAATTAAAAAAAAAAAGATGGCTAGGGACATATTTAAGGCATACTTTATCACCAAACATGTGACACCAGGGATATAGTGTTTTTTTTGTTTTGTTTTGTTTTGTTTTTTTTGTTTGTTTGTTTTTTGTAAAATTTGAGATTTCATGGTTGGATGATTACTCAGATCCTTTTTACCATAAATATTTTGATTTACTCGATTGTATCATGTTAATTCGTAATAAATATCAAAGTCCCGTTTTCAGCGTTGAGGCGTGATTTTATGTTCTCTATAAACTGTGACAAAGTTGGAGACAAATACATACATATATATATATATATATATATATATATATATATATATATATATATATATATATATATATATAATCATATAATCAGAGCCATTTCTGTCCCCATCTTCAAATGAAAATTAACAAAACTAGTTTTTTGACATTTTATTTCTTTTTCATTTCTGATTTTCTTTCGTTTTAGGTCCTCATGAGTGGAAATATATCGACATTTTTTGCACAACGCTATTTGTGATAATATGAATCAAACAATCGCAAAGCAAACCTATTGAACCAAATATATCTATACCAAAGGCATTGGATTTTTGTAATTTATATTTTCTTTTCTGTTTATCTAACTTTCTTTCTTTCTCTCCCTATCTCGTTATGCCTGCCCCTCTGTTTCTCACTCTCTCGAACTATCTATCTATCTATCTATATATATATATATATATATATATATATATATATTTCTCTCGCTTTCTCTCTCTCTCTCTCTCTCTCTCTCTCTCTCTCTCTCTCTCTCTCTCTCTCTTTTAAATCTTCACCCTCATCTTTCTCTCCCATACCCAGAGTATATTTGACAATAACGCGTCCAAAGCCACGAGAAAGAAAGAGCACTTCATGCGAGTGGCCCACACGGGTCTGAAGTACGTGGTCAACCAGAGCTCTCCGATGACCGACGCCGAGAGAAAGGAGCAGGCCAAGGAGTCCTCGGACCTCATCCGCCAGAACATGCTGCGGCTCAACATATACCTGGAGGTCAGTCGGTTGCCGGGCTTTGATTTCTCGTGATTTCAATCGGTTAAGCGTTTCTAGTTTGTATCAAAAGTTGAGAGCAAAAGAGAGATAGAAAAGAAAAAAAAGAGAAAGACTTAAGCATACTCAAGAAATTGTGACTCTGTGGTAAATATGAAATTATGGAACTAAAAGTTTAAATGAGTATTTTTTTTTCCAATCGGCATCCAAATTATCTCCTTTTTTTTCTTCCTTTCTTTCTATCTGTCTGAATGTCTATCTCTGCCTCTGTCTCTTTCTCCCTCTCTCTCTCTCCATTGATCTCTACCTTTCTCTCTTACTCTCTCGCTTGCTCTCTCACTCACTCACTCACCCTCTCTTTCACTCACTCCCACTCTCTCTCTTTCTCTCTCTCTCACTCTCTCTCTCTTGCCCTCTCACTTTCTCACTCTCTCTTGATCTCGGCCTTTCTCTCTCTCTCTCTCTCTCTCTCTCTCTCTCTCTCTCTCTCTCTCTCTCTCTCTCTCTGGGTTTTTCTCTCTCACTCTCTTCCTCACTCTCTCTCTTTCTCTCTCTCTCTCTCTCTCTCTCTTGCCCTCTCACTTTCTCACTCTCTCTTGATCTCGGCCTTTCTCTCTCTCTCTCTCTCTCTCTCTCTCTCTCTCTCTCTTTCAATCTCTTCTTCACTCACTCTCTCTAACCTACCCCTCTCCCCCCCCTCCAGGACCTAAGCGTGGTGGAGTACCGACAGCTGCCAGCCTACGGCCTGGCCGACCTGTTCGCGGATATCGGCGGCACGATGGGTCTGTGGATGGGCATCTCCGTGCTGACCATCATGGAGCTGTGTGAGCTGGTCATCCGCCTCCTCGGGCTGCTCTTCAACTCGGAGAAGGAGCTGCCCAGCTCTCTCATCCACCCGACAACCACCACGCCAGCAAACGTCAATGGCAGGGGTAGAGGATGTTGCTGCGGAGGACCGGGAGGTTGCGGTAACCATGGCAACCAGTGTTGCGGTGGTAATGGTGGAAGCAGCAATGGCCACGGGCCGTACCCCATGAGCAACGGCGACGTGGAACACTCGGGAGGCTGGGAAGGGGGAGGAGGGGGAGGTAACTCCCATCATAACTCTGGCAGAAGTCACGACATCGGCTCCTCGGCGTTCGACTTCCGGCGAGGGGTGGAGTCACCAGTGTAGTACATGTGTTCATGAAACAAAGCCGCAATAACGGCCAGTAAGGAAATAATAAGTGAAGCATTCTTTAATTGTATCGCTGTTATTAGACTTAACTGGTAAGACCTATGGAACAAACTGATATCGTTCTGGTATCACGTCAGAGGGAGATACAGAGGATCTATCTTTGAACTATGAATCCATTAGCCCGTGTGAGTAAGTGGCTCAATCATATGATTCATAACATTATAATGAAAATCTGAGCATTAGTTTTTGCTTTAAGACTTGAGCTCAGCAACTTCCACGCGCGCTCTCTGATCATCCCCCAGAAAAATCTTTGACGAGGCTAGAGGAGCTCTTCCAGAAATGCGTACCATGTAAAGACAATTCCAGCATGAAAACGTATTCTTTTGTCTCCAGCATGACATTTGTAGCTGCCACCCTGTTTCCTCGGCGCAGACTGACCTAGTTCCATGGATATTGATATGGAAGTGACCTTTAAGTTTTAGGTGTAACTGTGTCCCCTAGAATTTTATACAAAACTCTTTGACTTGGACTTTGATTACAATCACGGGACGCGATGATATGGAGAAAAAAATGACAAAGACATATCTTTTATGATAGAAAATTAAATAAATAAGCGCCCTTAACCATCAAAGAATATCAATTCACCTGCTGAAGAATAAACTAATTCATGGATTTTTATCTTGCCTATGCCCATTAACGCGAGGATCATACACTGAATATGGTTTGAGCAATTGAGCAGACTCAACCCGCATAACCAGATATTCGAATAAAAGACGGATATTCTTTGGGCATCCAAACTTGATCCGGTTTAAGTAATAAACGTGGGGTATCGAAGATGCAATCAATGGCAACTTTTCAGAAATCATCGTGTTAAGACCGTGAACTGAAAGCATGCATCTGTGTGATACCTCTTGTGACTTTCACAAATTGCAGTAAACTTCCAGGCGTGAGGCATCACAAGATAACCACGATGTTTCTGAGATACAAGCACGGGGTTCTTGTGAGATTCCACCAACACCCCGCCGCCGACTTGTTTGTTAAGCTTGCATGGGCAAACTTGCTGTACACTTAATGCAGGTCTGAGGATCTTTTCAACCTAATACAGACAAGGCTACGGTATATTATCCTCAATATTTTTTTTTTTTATTATTTCTAAATAAATGTCATGTCAATGCATTTCCACAACATGTTACCAATTTCGTAGACATATGGAGGCAATATTTGATGTATCGATTGGGTGGTCGAATTCGATATCCGCGGATTCAATCCATTTTCAATAAACGCACCGGTCTGACACAATAAGATCGATACTCTGTTTGATATTTAACAGTAAAACTGAACTGAGGGTTTGCCTTCCATACCCTATCTCAGATGTTAAGCTTTCACGAGCCTCGAAATAATGTCGGTTTCAATCATGAAACATTTATATCGATTCTTCTCATGTTCTCTGTAATAAATTGTTTTCCTTGGGCAAGTCCAATAAATTAATTATATTATACGTGTGTTTGATAAACCTTTAAACACGAAAAATCTTCTGTGGACGCCTTTCTCTCTTTCTTTCTTCACGCGATGGTCATGCCTCACAAAAAGGAAGAAAGACACAGAGGTAGAAAGACTGTATTAACTATAAAGAGAAAATTTGCCAGTGATATTCGTATTTCTTATAAGATGTTTACTGTTTGACACTGTCACTTTAAGGTCATAAGTTTTAAGGGAATTTTAAGTCAAATATAAATTTATTTCCTAGAGTAAAGGTGTGTGATTCAGTCAAGCGTAGCTATGATTGGTGCACCTGAGGCGTGGCGGTGGCGGTGGTGGTGGTGGTGGTGGTGATGGTGATGGTGTTACTCTATCTGTGTGTTCTCGATATAATAAGGGTGAGTAATTGTGCGAATGCGATGGTTTTATTTACATGCATTCTAAGCTGTTTGTACGCCTGGTATAGCTCGCAACCATCGTGTCTCATACAGTGAGAGTTTTGTCTGGTTCGTCTTTTTTTTTTTTTCGTGGTGTTGACCGTATCTGGTGTATGTCATATGATAGTGTGTGTCGGCTGCAGCAGCCGTGACCACGTTTGATGTGAGCAAAACTGTTTAAAGTTGACTATGATGAGACTCATACAGCAGCAGCGACATTTTGGTGATAATTTCATGCCAGATACATTGAGCCATTCATTTTCCTCGCATTAAAAGCTGTTCGATCCATAATCTGATATTGCAAGGTGTTTGATCAGTATGTCTGATATTGCAAGGTGTTTGATCAATATGTCTGATATTGCAAGGTGTTTGATCAGTATGTCTGATATTGCAAGGTATTCAGTGTGTATGTCTGATGCTGAAAGTTATTTCGATCAGTATGTCTGATATTGCAAGGTGCTTGATCAGTATGTCTGATATTGCAAGGTATTCAGTCTGTATGTCTGATGATGAAAGGTATTTCGATCCGTATGTCTGATATTGCAAGGTGTTTGATCAGTATGTCTGATATTGCACGGTATTCAGTCTGTATGTCTCATGCTGAAAGTTATTTCGATCAGTATGTCTGATATTGCAAGGTGCTTGATCATTATGTCTGATATTGCAAGGTATTCACTCTGTATGTCTGATGCTGAAAGGTATTTCGATCCGTATGTCTGATATTGCAAGGTGTTTGATCAGCATGTCTGATATTGCAAGGTGTTTAATCAGTATGTCTGATATTGCAAGGTGTTCAGTCTGTATATCTGATGCTGAAAGGTATTTCGATCCGTATGTCTGATATTGCAAGGTGTTTGATCAGTATGTCTGATATTGCAAGGTGTTTGATCAGTATGTCTGATATTGCAAGGTGATCAGTCTGTATATCTGATGCTGAAAGGTATTTCGATCCGTATGTCTGATATTGCAATGTGTTTGATCAGTATGTCTGATAATGCAAGGTATTTGATCAGTATGTCTGATATTGCAAGGTTTTCAGTCTGTATATCTGATGCTGAAAGGTATTTCGATCCGTATGTCTGATATTGCAAGGTGTTTGATCAGTATGTCTGATATTGCAAGGTGTTCAGTCTGTATATCTGATGCTGAAAGGTATTTCGATCAGTATGTCTGATATTGCAAGGTGTTTGATCAGTATGTCTGATATTGCAAGGTGTTTGATCAGTATGTCTGATATTGCAAGGTGGTTGATCCGTATGTCTGATATTGCAAAGTGTTTGATTAGTATATGTGATATTGCAAGGTGTTTGATCAGTAGATGTGATATTGCAAGGTGTTTGATCAGTAGATGTGATATTGCAAGGTGTTTGATCAGTATGTCTGATATTGCAAAGTGTTTGATCAGTATGTCTGATATTGCAAGGTGTTCAGTCCGTATATCTGATGCTGAAAGATATGTCTTTTCGATCCGTATGTCTGATATTGCAAGGTGTTTGATCAGTATGTCTGATACTGCA
>JAWDGP010003406.1:592500-627500 GCA_033675545.1 Elysia crispata
TAGATCTAAATTTATAAAAAAAAAAAAAGAATTTATCAAACTCATCCTAAATCACAAATTTAACACATAAACCTAAAATGTAAGACTAATGAATGACTTGAATTAACTCCTTCATCTCTTTTTTTTTTATCTTTTTGCAGTAAGAAAATGGATTTATAAATGATTACAGCTTTTAAGCTTAGTTATAACTAGAAATGTAAAATCACATCTGCGACGATTCTAAAAATGTATTCTATTAAATTGATTTGGGTTTCAACTGTTCTATTTTTTATCAAAAAGATGTCTTAATATTGCACACTCATTCTAAAATGTAAAGCATAAGAACTATACCAGGCCTTGATATTAAATATATCAATCTAAAACTTTTAAACCATGAGGTTTAGATCTACTTATAAAGACATTCAAATCTCTAATGAACATGTTTTGTTTTTTTTTATGAAATTCAGTGTGCTTAAAATATCTGTAAAAACACTAGTTTTACTTTTAAATCTACAAATCTTTAGTAGAACTATTTAGGATTTGACAATAAGTCTGACCAAATAATGGTATTTCAGGAGATAAAATTGAATTTCATACAGTAAGGAAATAGCTAAATCTAAAAAAAAATATTTAAATTTCTCCGATTTGTTTTTTTTAACATTATGGAAATGTCAACATAAATAACTGTAACATTTGTGACATGCTGAAAACGATTGGCTGGTTTGTTTTTTTTATTTTTTGGATACCTAATCAAATTTAAGCAATAGCTGAGGACAGAAAAAAAAGCTGTAAAAGATTAAAACAAACATAAAAGTTTTTTTTGTTAAATATTCATAAGGTTGCGAAACAGAACGTCTTACTTTTTTATGTTTGTGAGAAGGATGATCCTTCCACGGTTCTTGACCGCTTGGCCTGTTCCTTCCATTTTCTGCAACTGCTGCATTGTGGGTTCGCGCAGACTGTTGACAGCGGCTGACAAGTCATGCAGAATAGAGAAGTCATAGTCCTCTTTCTTCGGTGGCCCGACCAGAGACAGCTTGGTCAAAATGGTCTTGAAAGGCATCATAGGAAAAGAAAAAAAGCAGAGGAGCATTGTTATTTCTCTCACATAATTGACACTTCGGGTTTCAAAAGAGGAAAAAAAAATTATACATGTCTTTGTTGCAGAGAATTAATTACAGTGTTAATTAATAATGAACAATTTCAAATATGAGTTCAAAACAAACTTATTACTTGAAATCATGAAGCATGCTTTTAACCCCCTTAATGTTTGATGAACTTTTGTGAATTAGTTGTTTGAGGTGACCAGGAAATGTGACCCAATCCATATTCAGTGAGAAATTATAGTATCTTCATTTTAGACGTCATCAAGAAAAGCAGAAATTGAGGAAACAACAAAAGAATTAATTATCTTTAAGCAATCCTTAATTATTTTTTTGGACATACATAAAAGAGCAGCTTTGACTTTTGTTCCCATTGACATTGCATACATTATTGCCTGTAGCTCAAAAAGGGATAATGTCACTTGAGCTAGGTTTTCCTACATTGGGTCATAATATATATTTTCATATGAGATTATTACAGTGGAAACCTCATAATTCGCATTGTATGGGAATGGATTAAATCTTCGAATTAAGAGTATTGGAATTACAAAAATGGGTATAACAGAGTGTAAGACTCCTTGAGTGAGTGCGTACTGAGCCTGCAATGAGCAACCCTCCCCTTCCCCCCGTCCCACGTTGCTATCCGTATCAGTACAGATTTGCTACTGGCACTTAATTGTTAATGCATCTGCTCCCTTCTTGATTTGTTAGCGCACTGATCAGCCTTTCTTGGGCAGTGATTAGCATTGCTTGCTGCTTGAGAGATGCATGTAGCACTTTTGTGATGCCTTATGAGGTGGTATAGACTTCGAATTAAGAGAATCAAATCAGAAATACTTCGAAATATGAGTCTGATTCTAACAAAGCCAAAGAGAAAAAAAAAATATCATCTAGCAAAATTCGGTTTATGAGAAATTCCAATGATCAGACTTCGGTTTTTTAGGTTTCCACTGTATGTGTCGCAGGAGGCAGAACAATAAACATTCAAACTAAGTTCCACTGGGTTCAGCAGTAGTATTCTGCTGTAACGACAATGAATTTTATACAGTATTTTTCATGCTCCCTGATTTGCTGAGTTTCTAAGACAATCAACCTGTCTCATATGAAGTAAGGATTAGTGGTCCAAAATGTTACATAAAGTTTCTCTCTGTCTTTACCATCTCATCTCTCGCATACTTGTACTTAAACAATCAAGAACATTTTTAATCAGTAATGAACTGGCAACAGCAATCGGGACATGTCTCCTTCCGTAAGTTTGGCTTGGCTTTCTAGCACACTCTTTGTCTAAATAAGACTAAATTTAAAAAAAAAATGAACAAAAAAAAATATACAGAGTGTTTTGTTACCTCAACCATGTAAACCATATCAGTTTGCATGCAAAAAAGATCTGTTATTTCATTAATTGAATTTAACAGGGCTAGTTTGAAGATCCAAGCAGTTCCAAACAAACTCATCATTTAAATATCAAAGCTGATAAAAAATGAAAATGAATCCAGGGTAATCGGTTTGCTTGCAAAGCTAAGCTTTTGTATTTACAGACTGGAACTAGTGAACCGAAATCTGCAAACTCCGGAAAACAAAATACTTATGTGAAAAATTGTTACCGAAATCATATCTGTACAATTCCACTGGTTCATAGACGAGCTTCCTGTCACAACTCGGATCTGCCAGAAAGAAATGGATTACAATATGAAAATGTCAACAAAACTAAAACATAAGAAAATCTCACCTATGCTGTATTTATTTCGAAAAGTTTATTATTGCTACTATTATCTTTTTCTCCTAGAAAAAAAAAACAATGGCACAACAAAAGATTGTTTTCTCTGATATTATCAAGATCTTTGCATTTTAAAACCTTTTGAGTTCATTTGACGCTAATCAGCCACTGAAAATAATTATTGAACGATGATATAGAAACTACTTTGGGCTTCCTAATTGATTATCTTCTTTTCTTTAGAATGTAGCTTTAATATGAGGTAGTTTCCCTTTCCATACAGATATATACTCACATGTTCTAAACCTTATCTTAGATTGCAATCTTTTTTTGAGCAAACATGTCACTTAACACTTTTGCTCTGACTTTCAGAGTTTCTGAGTACCTTTTGTTTCTATATAGAGTGTAGACCTCCCATATCTCTCTACATTTCCCTAACTGAAACTCTTCACTTAAAGTGATGTCAGGCATTAGAAAGCTGTGATTTTTCTCATGCCTTCCTATTCATAGTTTATTTTTGTTTATGTGTATATTGAAAAAACAAAACAAACAGCTCAAACCAAATTTCTTTCAAAATTGTTTTGTTGTTTTGTTTTTTTTTGTTTTTTTTTTTTGTTCTTTTTTAGAAAAATTCAAACCTTAATCACCATGCATGAGTGTGTCTGTGTCAACTTTACCTTTGATAGTTTTAAACATAGGCTACATATTAAATTTCTGCATGAATCCTTCTTGTAAATGTTCCATCCTCTTCTACCTTGAAACACTAAGTTTTTTCACTCAAAAACTTCACTGCTTAATTTTTGGGCAAGGTAATATTCGTTGTGCTTTCTATCAATGCCACTTAGGAAATGCCATATTTATACTGTTAGATATATTATTTTTTTGATGCAGCTCTTTCAAAATTGTTCTCTCCGTCACCTTTATTACTGCAACTGTAAAGTCAAATTGAGATTGGGTACTACAATTATCTTAATAGTTGTAATTTCACTTCACCTGTTTCTCTCTGGGATAAATATCCATCACAATCCTAAGATATTCCTGAAGGGCTTCAATACAGCAGGTCCACAGAGATTTTGTGATGGGTGCAGCAGGAATGATGCCTGACCCTTTTGATCTACTGAGGACATCATATTCAATCGGCTGATTACAAGACTGAGTGAAATAAGGGCTACGATCCAAGACAAACACTGTCTTGTGTGATATAGGAAACAGCGACATTTTTCAGATGTGATCTGTTGAATTTAAAAAAAAAAGGAAATCAACAAATCAAAAATATATATTCTATGAATGTAAATACAGAGCATATCATTATTTAAAAAAGTATATGAACAAATCATTGTTTTCAAGGTCATTTCCCAAGTTAGTTATGTCTTCATTAAGAACCAAATCTAAATCCAAAGATCTTAACATCAAAATCATTTCTTAAGGCGCTTGAATTCCACACAAAAATCACAGTTGCAACAAATTTATTATCATGCAAAAATATTCTGCTGGGTAAGAGATTTACCCTGTAATTATAATTAATAAAGAGCTGTAAGAAGTCATTCAATTTTCAGTCAGAGAATGAAAATTAGCAGAGAGTGTTAAAAAGAAGACCATCATGCTGTCTATTTTCTTGATTGTTTAGTAATCTTATACGGCTCTCTCAGTTAAAATAAAGTGTTATCTCAAAATCGGGAACCACGAATAAAAGACCTCCTCAGAAAGAGTTCCAGTATAATCCGTAACAAAATTTATCTAAAAGAGAAAGGAATTCTGATAATTTTTTTCTTCGCGGTACACAGAGAATCTCAATAACATTTGATAAAAACTAGTGTGTACTTGCAAGCTATAAACCTCATATTTGTTCAATCATCCATCTCTAAAACCACAAATAGCCCTCTTACCTTACCTTGCCCCAATGATCCAGACTTTACAGGCATCAGTTCACATTTTCATTCCTATCTTAGAATTTACCAGAGTTGTACAACTATTTGGCATTTCAAAATCTCAAATGAGCTGCGTAAAACAATCCAAACAACAATGAAGCACACTGCAAGACTCACAGGATTAACCATTAAACTAGGAAGATAAAATGTCAGGTTACAAAAAAACAAAAAAAAACTATGAAACTTTCCAGTACATCAGGAAGAAATAACATTAATGTCCAAATTCTTCCTGATTTTTTGGATTCTACTATGCCTGTATCTACATGCAATTATATGCACAAAGAAGATGTATGAGTATTGGTTGGTAGGAAAGAATACTTGACACAAGACACAAAAACGTAGGCAAAAACTCCAAAAGAAAAAAAGATTAAGAAAAACTGTAAAAACAATATTCTTTAAAAAAAATATGGGGTGAAAATTCTAAATAAATATGTACAAATAAACGCATATGTCATTGATTAATAGTCGCATAAAGAAGATTCTCTTATTCTCAAAATGTAAACTAAAAACAAGAGATCAAAGCCAGCTCAGTTCAGTGTTCGCTGGATCTAGAGATATCTTACTAGTTCTATACTGCTATGAATTTCTCAAGCTTTTATTTCAAATTTTTTTGCTAAATGTTTACCATTAGACAAGCTTTCTTATGAAATGAATGGATTCCGTTGGATCACATCATTTTTAAAAAGGGATAAAGTAAAACTTTTAAATTTGCCAGCTAATATTATTATTATTATTATTATTAAGGCCTTCCGCTAGGAGTGTCGTCCGACCTCGCAGCTTCGGCAGCCCTCTTTATGTCTGCGGTGAAGGTAGTCCATTCTTGTCTTCTTTCTGCAATCTTTCTTATTGTTTCCAGGTCTTTTTGTGATGTGAGAGAGATGCTCCGATTTTGCAGTATCTTGCCAGCTAATAGACTTACCATTAAACCTTTGAATTTGTGACTATACAGAGCTTCAAATTACATCGCTGCCAACTAAATCATATAAGAAAAAGATATGTTTAACCATTCTCCTGCCCAGGCCTGACATGTTAAAATCTTAATTCTTCGAGGTGCATAAACGTGAGTGATGAGGCTCTAAGCCGGGTGCTGCAGTACTCATAATAATTGGCCTTCAATGGCAAATATGTGTGGAAATCAAAACCTAATTAATCTTGACACTTAGATGTTAACTCAATACTCATACTTACAAACACAGGTTCTATGCCCAGTCCAGTAATTTGTGGCCGGCAGCAAAACAGTTTTCCTACCTACTTGTGGGCCAAAGCAGCACTGATTTTAAAGATGAAAGTGAGTTGGGTCAAATACTCATTTGCATTTTGTTGACATTGGTATAGTCCCACATAAGACTGGGAAAGACTATCGCTAGGGACGTTTCATTCAATTTTGTTCTATAGGTAGTTCTAATTAATTGAGGAGGGCCCTAGAAAATGCCTAGTTTTAGACTTCACATAGCCATTGCTGACGTATCGATGCACGGGTTCGAATCCCTGTCCCTATCATTTGTTCTTTCTTGTGTTTGAATGTCTCTCTCCGTTTATGTTCTAGGTCTGTGCTCATTCAAAACTCATTGATCAAGTGACATTGATTGCTAGCAACTAAGTTAGCAACATAATAGGCCTATATACCAGGGACGCTCAACCATTTCATACAGGAAATAATTTAGATTTAGTGTGGTATTCCCATAAAACTTTTATTTCTGTTTGTTTTCCTTTTTCACACGATCTAGTGTAATGTCTAATGAAGGTAGATTCTAGGTTTAAATTTACCTCTTCCTTGTCTTAGAAATGTTTTCTCATAAGGGCGCTGACATATTGCAGATCCGCAGAAACCTTTTTTACAAGAGTGGTTTCCCCTCTTCTCAAAAAAATGGAGTGAGATATAAATTTTAATTTAAGATAACGAAAGGCTACAGTGCACGCACACACATATGTATATATATATCAAATATTCGTTTTATTCTATGGCCCATAGAATTTATCATTAATTTGAGACATCACCGACTAGTCTGTACTAACTTTTTTAATACTAAACCTTTTATGTCGTGAGTATAGCCAAAGTAGACATTTTCTTTGGGATTGGTGTGTTAATTTTAATTCATTACGTAAAGCTAGACTTTTTTATGTTCTCAATGATAAATTTAGGCTGATCTTATTTACTTTTTACGAATTTTTCTCAATAAATCAATTTCAGAATCTACCCGTTCCGATTTTTTTTTCAACTATAAAATATCGATAACATATTATTGTTATGATTAGGTGAGGTGAATGTCATGACAATTATTATGCCAAGATGTCTACTCAACAAGAGTCTAGGCTGAGGAGTGAGGATGCTACGGAGTATTTGAACAAACATCGGGTTCTTGACTTGTTCAACAGCTTGACAGCACAGCTTATCTATAAAAGGCCTGGTATGTCAAATCATCTCAGCAATTTGAATGATGATATATTCTGACGAAAACGTCCATAACTTTTTCTTCTTGATCCAGATCTAGATTCTAAAGTCTTTATTATGACTGGTACCATGGAATTTACATCTTACTAGACATAAAGGGACATAGAACATAACATGAAACTACATTCAGTTCTTTAAATTTTGCAGTTACAGGTTTTTGTTTGTTTTTTGTTTTTTTTTTTTTGTTTTTTTTTTTTAATCTTTATGGCTTGCTGAGATAAAGGCAATTAAAATTAATAGTCTACGACTACGGGATTATATAGATCTAGATTTAGTTAAGTAAATATTACATTTTAGCCTCCATAGTTTTGATGCAAAATGCTACCTCAGGAAGTAGCTAATGGATATGTAAAAGAAAACAACAGTTACAGCATTACCAAATGAATTGATTTTTTTTTTAAGTTTAAATTGTCATACCAGGCTTCTCAATACAGGACTAGGAGAGATCTTACTCGTTTTCTTCTATGTTATCACATATTTAGATGTGGGCTAAAGATATAAAGAATACTTAAATTTAAGGTCCCAGATTTACATGCAGATTTATTTAAAAAAGAACTTCTTTTGCTGTTGTGCACTAAACAACTACATGATCATGGTGCAATAATGGTTCATTTGACATAAAATTGCAGCTAGTAAAACAAAGGTAAATAGGCTTTACTGTATTTCAGAAGAGCCACGAAATGGCAATTTAGAAAAAAACTTTTTTTTTAATTCTTGAGAGTTTTGCTTTTTTTTTTTCGTTGAAGCTACATCCCATGTCAGGAGGGCTCAAATTAATGATGTGGGGTTTTTAGTGAAGGAGAAAATATTTAAATTTTTGGCATGATCCTCTAATAATTTCTAAACACTAATGTAAGCTTGAAATACTGAAATGTTTTGGCTACTGGTAAACAAGCTATCATTTTTGGTTGGGTAATCTCCCTTAGAAGAGACTTTTCAACCTCAAATCTTATTTGGCAGCACCAATAATAAGGTTCTGATAATGTGCATTCTTATAATACAAATACTTGTGAAAATCCAAACACTTTCCACAGAAACTTGTTTTTTGTTGTTTTTTTTTTTCATTTTAACACCACATTTAAGTAAAAATTCTGATAATTTATTCAGCGCAATTTAATTTGATAACCATATATATTATTTTCGGAAATACAGTACAGTCTGGTAGTTTGGAATCCTTGGGGTAAAATATAGAATTAATTTTTTTTTCTTAAATTCAAATCACAATTAAGCAAAGAATAACATAAAGGGGATCTGTGTTCCCTTTAATTTCCAAGTTACTTCTTATGATTAGAAAAGCTATAACAGGGTGCTTTGAAGAACCATAGAACAAACTGAAATCAATACTTCAGAGATTTTCTTTTTGTGCAGTCTGCTATCAGACCAGCTAGAGATGGACATGAAGAAGACTGTTTGTTGTGGATGTTTTTTTTAGTTTTTATCTGACAGGTGGCAATATGCAAAATAATAATTGTGCTTCCTCTAAATCTGATCAAAGTGCTTGATATAGATTTAGCCAATAATGATTGCTACAGTTACTGTGTGTGCTCAACGCTTTGCTCCTCTCACAGACAAGAAAAGAGTTCAATTAGAGCCCCCACTCCCCCCTAAGATCAAGATCTGGTAGACCAGAGAATCTAGGTAATCATGATAAGAATACAAACTCTAAATACATCAACTCCAATGAACCCACTTTCGTTTTAAACTTCTACCGATAACTTTAATCTCTTTAGATGATCCCAAGGCTTTCTTGATTGAGACGCTTGAAAATCTACAGAAGTCCAGATCCACCAAAGTGAACTACCCATGCCTCTTTGATGAGTCCAACATCCAAGCAGTTTTTGGGATGTTGGACCCTACAGGCCGAGGCTTCATTACTGTCAAACAGTATCAAGAAGGTTAGTGCTGTGTGCCTCATATCATGCAGCCAAAGATTGAGTCTTTTCCTTTCAATGATGCTGTGCTTAAAAAGCCACTTTTTACCCAATCTTATGATCTCAAATTTAACCAATACATGGGGTGATTGAAGATCAATGCAGAGGAGACAGATAGACATTGCCAAGACCGTGTGGGTTTTTTTTAACCTAAGTATGGAATTTTCAGTTAAGAGGATAATATTAAAAGCCATATGAAAAGCTAGAGACTGTAAGAATGATCAGATTTACATTTAACATTTTTCAAGACGGTGGACTAGATCTATTTCTAGAATCACTGTGCAAAGCTTTCACAGAAAAAGATTAATTAAAAAAACACATTTTGGTTTACAAAAACTATTGTCACTTACGTTATTTAATGTTACTGAACAATTTATTCCCATTACCACAATATTGCAAACACAATTCTAGCAAAATTCTAGGCTTTTAATTTTTTATACTTATATTTTTTTTTAATTTTGTTGCATTTAGTTATGTTATTAGATATTAAATATTACCATTTTCACTTTTCACATGGTGAGCCTTCGTCATATTCTTAACTATTTTCTCAGCTAAACTTTAGTCTGTATCACATTCGTAACTTCATTTCACAAGAAAGTCTGTAAAACATGACTTGATCTGTTTTGAATATCTTCCTCTTTCAGCCATGATCACTTTGGGTGCCAAAGATTATGATCAGAACCCCCATGGATCTGATATTGACAGGATTAACCTAGACACATTCACAAGAGAAGCGTAAGGGCTAGTTGTTGGGGTTTTTTTGTTGTTTTTTATCTTCATTTTGTACATCGTTGAAGACAAATTTCATTCAAAGAGAGAGGAATTTTTTTTTGTTGCTTTCTTTCACTTTGGAAAGAAAATTGTAATCTTCAAATGACTCAGTATGTTTCATTTTTTTCCCTGCTGTTCAGATCATAGATATGTGATACGATTTGTTGTTGTTAAGGGATAACTTAATTAAACTTTTTTCTTTTCTTTTTTTTTTGCTTTTTCGGGTTAGATGTGAGGGAGAGAGGGGTTAAAAGTTACGCTTGGCTCATTTGAAATCTTTTGGAAGATTCTTTAAGTTATCCCTCAATATCAGTATCTATCACCAATTCTTGCCAACTCTAATTTTTCCTTTTTCTTTCCATTTGTATTCATACTCCTTAAATTTTAATCATCCACTGTTCGACTCTTGTGAAGTGTTTCATCTTGCATTCATGTCAGAGATACAATTTGGAATGTTGTTTTTAACAACACCCCCCCCCCCCCTCAAAATGAAGAATCTTTCCAAAGATAAATACATCAAATGTTTTCTAAATTGGCTTACTTTCTGTTTAATTTTCATTACATACTACTATGTAAAAAGAACATGTCAGATTTTCATCTTTAAAAAAAAAATAATACATTTTCAGAGCTCTCCATAGTAACTACAGTAGACCTCGGATATAACGAAATTAACGGGCCAGGACTTAAACATCGTTTTAACCAAGGTTTCATTACAGACAAGGTCAACTAAAACTTTTTGCCTGCCTCTAGCCGATTCCTATCTTTTTCTGTCCTTTTGTCTCTTAATGTAGTCTTACCTCTATACAAACTTTCAACATATTGCATACTTTGTGCACTTTACAAGCAACTTATGACACTCATTTACACACCCACAAAAAGACAACGTGAATGTCTTAGTTTATTAGTTCTGAGCCCACGCATGCACAACCCTCCCCTCCCCCCCCTTTTTTTCCCCTTTTCTCCATACACTCTGTCTCACACACACACACACACACACATCCCTCTCTGCTTGTAAAAACAAAGGATGCACGCAGCCTTATGCCAGTTGATATATTCAATTAACAAAGCCAGTGAGTGACTCGTAAACTGGCACCCCACTCCTCACCCTAGCCCACAGGTGGTCGCTAATTCTAGCCTTCACTCAAGTTCACACCTAGAAGGTATTGTGTCTAGACCCAGGGGACATGCAAACACAGACCAGACTTATGGGCGCCAATCTGGCAATGGTACTTTCACTACACTTTAACCTCCACCACCTAATTATGCCCGAGGTTCTCATCATGTCCTTTTCGATAAGACCGAGGTTCTCATACCATTGTTTTGAGAAAGAAAAAGATGCCCTTTATAATCCTTTCGTTACGGCCAATTTTGTAATATTTGAGGTTCACTGTATTGTTATGAATAAAAAAAAAATTTGCTTATTCTTTTTACACCAGTCATGAAATATGATTGCACGTTACAATAATAAGTGTGACCTCATTAGTTTCAGTTGATACATATCTTAATTTTTTTTTTCTCCTCAGAAAACATGGGCTGGCAAATGCATCAGCAACCTTTTATGAGGCCTAAGATATGAAATGTCCTGTCTTTTTTGTTTTGTGTACATACATTTACAAACAAAAGCTTGATGCATGTTCCATTTAAAATCATGTTGTCAAATTATTTTATTTAAGTCTCATAAACTTCATCATTCATTAATAAAATATGCTTAAAAACGAGTTTGACTAACATTATGCATTATATATATATATATATATATATATATATATATATATATATATATATATATATATACAGCGAGAGAGAGACAGAGAGAAAGACAGAGACAGAGACAGAGAGAGTGACTGATTGATTGATTGCGAGCCCATAAAAAATAAATGACAAAAATCCAAATGTATCAAAGATTCCAATTAAATCTGTTGTTTATCAGTACTCAGCGAAGAAAAAAAAAAAGGAAATATAACTTATGGCAGTGAATCATTAAACCATCCCACAGCACAAAAAGAAGATAAATCCACACCCTAGATCACTTAAAATTTTCATTTTATTTCTTTCCTTGAATTTCTATTGATAAGAAAGCAAAGTTGGCGCACATTAGAGAGAAAAATAAAGAACAAAAGCTGAAGGATAAAAAAAAAATAGCTGAAATAACCAGAAGCTTACAGCAGTTAAATAACATTAATGTCTTTTTGATAAAAGCAAATTATGTTAAGATATAAACATATGTCATGTGCCTTCAAACTTAATCGTTTAACCTAAGGACGGAAAAAAAGCATGGTATAATCAGTTCATGCAAGCATGCTGTAGGAAGATGATGTAATGTCATGGTATCAAAATGTTGATAAATAAAAAATGTTAGCTAACTAAGAAAATAATGGGAAATCTTTATCACTATCACTACCATATAACTACTGTTTGAAGACTCCCCCCCCCCCTCTTTTTTGAAACATTTTTTACCGGTTATGTCCCTTGAATGTCTATCTCATCAATGTCCATAGACCCATTTTCTCTAAGTAAACTAACTTAAGATTTAGAATAAACTCCCTGCCCGCCCCCAAGGAGCCACTGTAATAAACGAGAATCTATACTAAATACAAAAGATTACCTGCTTATACACAGCTCACAGCATTGAAGACCAATGAAGAATCAAAGTTACACAACAGTCAGTTGATGAATGCTTATACACAGCTCACAGCATTGAAGACCAATGAAGAATCAAAGTTACACAACAGTCAGTTGATGAATGTTTACACTCTGGCTCACTTGCGCCTGCTAGCTCATGCACAGGCATGGTAGATCTAGATCTATTTATCTCAAAATAACTTCAATCCAAAGATTAAACGATAAATTAGAAAAAAGAAAAGTCTTATGCTGACACTGATGTCATCTAAATTGTTTCCGGTTGTGGATTTTAGAATTGGTGAAGTAAAACCTTCGCCGTCAGCCAGTCAGTTTCTGTCTTTCAGTACTTCTGTCTCCGAACAAATTGTCTGGATCAAAGTCAATCTTTAGCTTATCAGCTTATCTCAAATAATTTTTACAGCCTTCTTTCTTAAAACTACTGTTGGAAACGTCTATACTTTTCAAGAATTTTGTAAATAAACAACATTCTCCTCATCAAAATTTATGCCTGAGCCATAGCTTGCTATACTTGTTTTAAACGAAAGTAAAGAATGACATCCCCTATCTCTATACATGCAAACAGTAACAAGTGGTTTCCCAAAAGCACATAGAAAAACACATCTATTACAATTGTCGTGTGCCCCTCCAACTTCCCGCCTCTGCCGTTTGGTACATTTCCTTTTTTTGGGGGGAGATGGCCATGTCGAGAGTCAAATTGATGACTGTAGTCATGTAGATCTTATGAGTAACACTGATGGCATCTCCAGCTAGCGCAGTAGAGGTCTAAAGACTAGGCCAACTCTCTCACAGTTTACAATAAAAATGGTTTTGTGACACGTAACAAATGGAAGGGATGAAACTGGCGGTCGGAATGGAATGATGTTATGGTCATGTGCTGCCTCAGTGATGGGGGAGTAGACGGTAGTGAGAAAACAGTTCATCAAGCGAGCATCAAAACATTTATAAGGCAAAATGGAGGTGGGGGTGGCAGCAAGTGAGAGGAAGAAGGAGAGAGGGAGAGGGGAGGGGGGTTCGAGTTGGCCTATTTCGGATGGCAGTGAGGGGGAGGGGGAGCAGTTAGCAGGTGCCAGCCACATACAGTGGAAACCTCATAACTTGAATTGAATGGGAATGGATTAAATCTTCGAATTAAGAGTATTCGAATTACAAAAATGGGTATAACAGAGTCTAAGACTCATTGAGTGAATGTGTACTGAGCCTGCAAAGAGCAACCCTCCCCTTCCCCCGTTCCATGTTGCTATCTGTATCAGTACAGATTTGCTACTGGCACTTAATTGTTAATGCATCTGCTCCCTTCTTGATTTGTTAGCGCACTGATCAGCCTTTCTTGGGAAGTGATTAGCATTGCTTGCTGCTTGAGAGATGAATGTAGCACTTTTGTGATGCCTTATGAGGTGGTATCGACTTCGAATTAAGAGAATCAAATCAGAAATACGAGTCCGATTCTAACAAACCAAAGAGAAAAAAAAAACTATCATCTTGCAAAATTCGGTTTATGAGAAATTCTGTTTTTTAGGTTTCCACTGTATGTAAAAGAAAACCTTCAGTAATAATATTAAAAGATAAAATCTGTAAATTCTGAAACATGTCAATATGTGAGAATGTCAATACAGCCACTGACAGTATACTGTACTTTTGAGCAAATTGAGACCATTTAAGAGTGGTTTTGCTATGAAAAGTGATAACCGAGGTGAGCAAAGCTGGGCTGCTGACTTTAAAGTTAACAATAAACAGTTCAGTAGCAGACAGTAGTCTTGCACTGACTTTAAGGCAAATCTTAAAATGTCAGGACAGCTACCTGTATGACACTTAAGTTGAATGGTAGCATTGCACCGAATTTGTTCATGCTGCAGTTTGCTAGAATGTGAAGCAAAACTAGATGACAATTAACAACCAGAATGAGAAAGTTATGGCTTTAGAAGGTTAAAACTTCATTTATTGGTGTATTCATGGGTAGTGCAACAAATTTTTTGTTGAGCATTCAGCAAATCATTAGCTGTCATATTATTATGTCGTGAGGCACAGTGGTCCAGAAGTAAACATCTCAGTTATGATTCAGACAGTGTAGCTTCACTTCCAATCACAGTTCCCATGCTGTTGCCACCAGTAGATGGATATATGGTAAATCCAAAAAGTATTTGAGTCATATTTTCTTGGTGTAAGTATAACTTACAAATCTGCATCCTACTGGAAATGCAAAATTACCCTGACATGGGTAGGAAATTCGTGTTGTAAAAACTTTGCTTCTAAAACAGTAAAGGAGGATACTAATTCTTAAGTTTCAAGTCCATAATAAGTAAATTTACCTATTACCACACATGCACCGGGATACTGGTCCACTCACAGGTAAATGAAAAAGAAAAAGAGATAAAATTGGAATTCATCTATTTTAAAAAAGTTTTCACTGGTGATTATGCAGGTATGAAAACCTTGTTCACGTTTTTAACAACCTGTTAAAAATGCTGTCTTTACAGAAAAGTTAAGGCTATTTTTAAAGAGAACAGTTGAACAGGAATAAAGGATAAAAAATGATTAACAGACATCATCCATCGGTGGACTTTGCACTAAGTAAAATACGTGATGCGTCCTCACAGATTTGGTTGAACTCAATAGTAAAATGAACTTTGGCAGTAATTGATGTCATATATGACAGATACAGATAACATGTTGTAGCATACATCAGGAATTCCCAAAATATCTCTATCACTCTCATGCTTTTCAATATTTAATTTAACATGTAGGTGACTTTCGGTTTGATCTCCCTGGTCTTCTGGTCTTAACTTAAGTTTGAAAATAAAAACAATTGACTGATGGATTTATTATCATTGACAACAAAACTTGCTCATCTGTCTTTATATAGCTAAAAGAGCAGAAATTGTAATGTTTTTATACAGACCGCATCATCAAAAGTTAGCTAAACCCTTTTATTTTGCACAATTTCGATCGCATATTAAGTAGCAGAATATTCTCGAAATTTTATTTATAACATACATAACCCCTGTTCAGGTGGCAAAAAAAAATTAGCATGTTTTGAAACTGCTGTTATGAGTGAAATTTTTGGAAGGGATCTTCGAACAAATATTCATACTAAGAGCGCCAAGTAATGCAAAAATTAAAATATCTCCTGGGCAAGATTATCAAAGCATTTTTTAATGAAAAATTGACTTCCTTTCATTTTTTGTCCCACTTTAATTTATCAGCAAGTAAAAAGCATTTTGTGATTTCCATGACTTAGTATACATAAATCTCATGAATCTACCTAGATGGAATTAAAGCTGAGAAATTGAGCCCCAGACATATCTTAAGTACGTGTATGTTAAGAGATTAGGGGTCTTCATTCATCCAATCACTCGTTGATTATCTAGTAAATATAATTGCATGTTCCTACTTGTAGTATTAGATTTTAATTTGATGTGTCCATGTCACATAGTGTAATTTCATAAAACGTAAATAATAAAGGCATTATCAAGTGCTAAAAAAAGTTGTGCATAATTCACAGCTAAAAATGAAAGTAACATATGACACAAACTTACATGTTGAGATAGACAGACAAACTATTACAATATTAGTTTTATGTTCATTTAAAAAATAACAAATACATCAGATACATCACAGAAACAGGTTCATCTTTCAAAATTATTGCATTTTGTTACACTAAAACCTCGAAATTAAGTTACATGTATGGAATTTCAAACAGCTGTGACTCTTGACGTTGTAGGCGCTTGATTTGAGCTCATATTTGATATAATTTGTCTAAAGCCTTCCATATCAAGCTCACATTCAGTAACTTCTTTGAGTACTTCAACCAGACGATCAAGAGTTGCAGCCCGACCTGTGCTCCTTCTCCATCGGATTAGAAGATTTGTTATCACCAGCATCATGTCAGTTGGATTTTGAGCTTTTTCATGTGAAATGTTTACCGTGCTCAGACCTAGACGTAGCATGACAGCCTCCCATCCTGTCCCAATCGTTCCAGAAATGCGACTTGAATCTGCATCACTAAGTTTCTGAGATTTCACTTCATGTGGAACGCTGTCAAACCATGTCCCTAAAAAAGAAGATTTTCAAATTAGATAGTGATGAAAATGAAGTGAAGTATGACTCACATTTCACTGATTCAGTAAAGATGTTTATAAACAAGAGCCACAGCAGGATCTCTCTCTCTATGTTAAAACATGTCATTTAAACTTACTTATAGATAACAATCTATATGAACGACATAGCAACAAAAAGAGAACATGTACTTTGAGTAGGCAGAGGAATTGTGGTTGAGCAAATAATGGAATATCCTAAACTTCAGCAATCTGTGCGAGATGCTTTTTGAACAATTTGACACAATGTAAACATCCCATGGGTAGGTAGAATTGGAGAAGTTGAGTTTTGGCATAGATAAACAACACAAAACCTTTGAATCTTAGGGACATCACCAATTGAATTTTATTTGCCTGCAACAATAGCAGCAAATGCCACACTCACTGAAATTAGGAGCCAATAGCTTGCATGCACCAGTATATAAAAAGTCTAAAGTACTGATGACCCTGGAATTACAACCTCAAGAATCTTCCACCAGAATGCTGGTTTAAAAAGACATAAAAGGCATTGAAAATGTCCACTCAATCAAACCCCAAGATCTAACTTTTTGTTGTCACACTGAACTGCTACTTGACTTGTTTAGAATGCTGAGCTACTGCTGTCATCCCTCCCCAGGAAAATTGTTAGCGTTTGGGAAGGGAAAGGAGATATCTGTCTTGCTTTTAGCATCTAAAGCTATTGTTTCTGAAAATTGTCGTGAAACTCTTGAACATCCATTGTAGTGCTAGTACAAAATTTTTTAAGCAAGAATCAAAAAAAGTACTTATGCGTTTGAAGATAAACATGTGGTGTTGCTAAAATGAAGGTACATCTGTTTCATTGACTTAAAATAAATGGATTTCATTTCTGCAGAAGTATTTGCGCCTCAGGCACAATGCAAATCCTGATACAAAAGAGAATGGCACATAAATTCTGACCATGAGGTGCTGAGTAAATGCCATTCTTTGGTCACTTCTCCACACTGACATCAGCTGAGTGAGTTAAGTCTTTAGTGTGCAACCAGATTATCTACGTGTAAGGATAATTTATATACTGTAAAAATGTAAACAAAAAAAGGTTTCTAACAAATTAGCTAACTTTGCCAGTAACGTCACTGTAACTGGTCAACAAACAGTGTGTGTGAATTATCCAAAATAGAAGAGTGAAGTGAAATAGGCAGTATGCTGGGATATAAGTAAGAATTCTAGGGCTCAAGTTGTAGGTAGTGCTTGGTTTTGAGAGCAAAAGGCTCAAAAAAAAACTTGACCGCTTTGAGTTTCAAACCTTTGACTGAGCAATAATAATGATGTGTGTGAGGTTCTTACTTAAGAGGCATTCAAAAAATACAACTAATGAGAAAGGTAATCCACCATTGATATCTGTTGGCCATTTAAAATTTTAGTTGAGACTGATAAATCATTCACCCCTTCCAAACTGATAATAAAGTATGACCTTTAAATTCTGATTTACAATTCATAATTTTCAAAATTCAAATATGCACCTATAAATATTTTTAGCAAAAAATTTCTATATTGAGAAAGTGGCTTCAACAGATATTGCATTCATGAACCGTTTTCAAACTTCTGAATAAGGAAGCTCTTTTCATAAGCTTCAGTCATCTCCGTCCTTCTCCAAATCTAAAGTCCTCTTCGTTTTCCCATTCCCTCCTTTATCTAAAGTCCTCTTCGTTTTCCCATTCCCTCGTTTATCTAAAGTCCTCTTCGTTTTCCCATTCCCTCCTTTATCTAAAGTCCTCTTCGTTTTCCCATTCCCTCCTTTATCTAAAGTCCTCTTCGTTTTCCCATTCCCTCCTTTATCTAAAGTCCTCTTCGTTTTCCCATTCCCTCCTTTATCTAAAGTCCTCTTCGTTTTCCCATTCCCTCCTTTATCTAAAGTCCACATTTATCTAAATATATATCGCCTATCAGTATGCCCATACATGTAATTTTTCGCAACACTTTACTTGGGTCACAGAAAAGCAATGTTCATGAAACTTACAAGATGAATTCTGTTCCGCACTCATATCAGAGGATGAGTCTTCCAGCTTCTCAACTACATCCGGATGACTTTCTCTCAAGAGTGTCACAAATGTGTCATATGCATCACCTGGTCCTGATTTTAGCAGCAGATCCAACATTAACTTCGTTCTCTTCCCAGGTGATGGCAATGCCTCAATCTCATGCATATCATCTATTGTGAATACATTCTCTTGGAAGAGGCCCTCGACAACATCTAAGGCATCAATTTGTTCGATCAGGTACTTGTAGTTTGTCCTGATTTTGGCCTCATCAGCTGGTTTCAGTTTTCCTTTCTTTACTGGCATTATGTGCCTGAAAAAAACAAAGGTTGATATGAAATTAAATATCATTCTTGCCATTTAGGAACTGCTCAAAAAAAAAAAAGAAATATATCCGTTTCTACATTTTTAAACAAACAGTCTTTGAAGAGACTCATAACATGAATTTATGCTGTTTTTGGATTTACTGAAACTTCACAAAAAGATTAACATGGTATGGTTGCTGCCCTTGCATAAAGAAATTGTGATATGAAGAAAGTCTTAAACTAAAACTTATCACAGAAATCATGCTTGTTCACAAGCGAATGTTTAGTTCCCGTTTGAAAGTTTTATTGTATATTTTCAAACTTGTAGGAATGTTCACCCTAAAGCTACAGAGCTAGCTGAATGAAAAAAAATTGAGAGGGGAATGTTGGTTCCCAGCAGTAACATTCAGACTAACCCCGGATCTGATCACAATGTGGCCTACTAGTTAAAAGCACAGTGCTATTGCCACTGTAAATTAGCCTTTGAGCTGTGCGAATGGCACAGCATAATCCCTGAATTTGTACAGACAACATAGTAATTTAGGCATTGATGGCAAGAACAAACAATAATTTACAATTCATTTTATGTTTTAAGGCTTTCGTTAGTTTAAGGGAAAAAAAAGAGAGAAATATGTTTTAAAAGAGACGTGGATGAGTGATTTAAAATCAATTTATAATAATGACTAATATAGTTTCTGTTGCTATTTTGCAGTCACCAGTGTTTTTTTGAAAAATAAAAATCATCAAATGTATATATGACCCATTGCCAAATACAGGTACTTAGATCTATCATGATTTTACGCCCATATGGCATGCCTTTAACTTGAAAGTTATAGACATTTCTATATAATTCAAAGAAGCAAAGTTGTAGTATAGACCTTTGTTGAAGATATCATGTACTTTAATATATAAGTACTTCAGTATTGACAGAGTTATTGCCCTTGATTGATTACGCAATATTTAAACGAAGTTATTGATATTTTACTCTAAAAATAATCATATTTTGGATACACTTAAAGCGAAAAAACGTTGCAATAATCTTTTAATTTAGGATAAAAGCTTAAATAAGATGTTTATTCTTCATTCTAGCCAGAAATTACCCTTGATACGTAAAATAACACGAAAAAAACATTTTTTTCAAGCACTCATAGTCAAAACATTCTAAATTGAACAAATTTTTTTTAAAGGATTATATGTTGCAGTAGTATATTATGAAAAATATCAGACCCCATACTATTTGGAAGTACTCCACAGACTCATAAATTTCATTATAAAAAAAAACTACATAAACACAAAAAAAAAAATATGTAAAAAAACAAACAAAAATGTAATGAAGGCACGCCACTCTCTGCTAATAAGTTCAACTACTCAAGAATGAGACTTGTGAATGAATTAAAAAAAAATAATGTAAGAGGTTCTATTTTCTTGTCAATATCTTTGTTAAGTTTTAATTTTCATGAAAAATTGTCAGGTCAAAAACGAACAAAGGAAAGAACTGATAAACAAACAATGAACTGCAACTCTTTAACAAATTCCATAACACTGATCATGTCAAAGATTTAAAAAAAATAAAGAACGATGCAAAGAAAGTTTATTGAAATTATGTTGCATCATGAAAATGAAAATAAATTATTGTAGACAGTATTGCTCTTTTATCCAAAAAACAAGCATTTTGCAGCACACATTAGTACTTTCCAAACAGTGGACATATAATTCATGTAATTCAAAGAAGAGGAGATGTATGTTATACAGAAATAAAAAGCTAGCAATCATAATGATAATCATTTCATCCAATTTGATATTTCCCCTTCATTTAAAAAAAGTTGCAAAGAATGGGCCTTTTTGTAAACATATACATTTGCTAGAATTATAGCATGAAAATTTACAACTCCTATTTAAAATATGATTTTATGAAGTACACATTAATTTAAATCAAATGAGATTGAACTATGCAAACACCAAACTGGTCACTTAAGTATTTTTTCATACAATCCACCAAGAATAAAATTTCATTCATGACATAAAGCATCAGATGCATTTCAACTGACCTTTCATCATTCTAATTTGCATTGAGAAATGTTCTTGATAAGTTGTGTTTAAATTGGGCTTTTCATTGACACCTGAACATGTAATATGTCTTGCATCCCTGATGAAATGAGAAGCCTTGTAGCAACTACTATTTGATGATAAGTCAATTTAAAAACTTCAAATCATATGCATTAAAAGTCAAAAGTGTTAACAGAACTGAAAAAGAATTTTTCTTCATGTATCAGGGAACCATCTTAAATTAGAATCATATACTATGCATTTCTGTAAACAATATCAACAAACATTTTTTGTAGATTCAACTAAAGAAAAATCGACCAAATAAAATTAAAACTTCAGCTTCGCATCTGCAATGTAAATGATCTGTAATATTCAAGTTGAATATTTTCAGTTTCAGGCACACTTTAATAGAGTCATTGACTTTTTCAATTTGTATCTCATAGTCATACTGCTTTTTATATTTTCCTCCTCCTCCTGCTCCTGCTTTAAGTTGCCCCAACAATTCTTTACCAGTAATTTCTGCTTCAAGCAATAGGCTGCCCATTTTCAGCATCTGTCTTTAGCCTGGCACGGTATTCTGCCTCATGCTTGGCTTTTGGATGCTTTCTTTGGACGAACAAGCTTCTTTTTCTTTGGCTATAAATTCATGAAAAACTGTTCACTGAAAAAGAAAAAAAAAAGAGAGAGACTATTGAAAGGAACTATTCTAAATGGCTTAAATTGTATTCTAAAGGCAAATCTAAAATCATGCAATAGCAATTCTAGAGACGAAAATCAGGATTAGATTAGACTAATAACACTTGAGTAGAAACTGAAACAACAACAAAAAGAGGAGGAGCCAAGTCTACATAATTTCTCCTCCAAGTGATGGGTTGTTTTTTTTCTTTGTTTTTTTTTTTATAAAAAAAGAAATGGAAAATGATGTGCATGAAGGGATTTTATAGTAATTAAATTGACCTTTTAATTTTCTGTGGTGCTCTTACTATAGGTGGAGTAGAGCTGTTTTGATTGTGAAACTTCTAAAATGGATAACTATCATACATGATGCTAACAAATACCAGTAATAACTGCTACACTTAACAAGAAAAGATGGAAGTGAAAAAATCCTTGACCTCTTGATTACTTGTGCTAAAGACAAAAAATTTTGTTTGTCAAAACGGTAAATGTAATAGTCTTCATAATATCTAGACAGAAAATAATGCTGAATGATTATTCAAGAGGAAAATTTGAATAAAATTCTTACCAGCACTGGTAACCGCTTTAAAGGGTTTGTATTATTGTCTGCTGGATGATTGGTGTCATCTGCCATCTGGATAATAAAAAACAAAAAAAATTGTTCAAATTCTACTTCTACTTTGGTAAAAGTTGTCCTGAGTGATAAACCATTATTATTAAAAATATTGTCCAATTAAGAGGTAGCTGCATAGATTTCATCTTGTGAAACAGTGTGAATGGTTTAATGTTAACAACAAACAGTAACCGCTGTGTGGATTTTTATTAAATTCATAAAAAGCATTTCATTCTATCCATAGAAATCAAAACTAGACTGTGAAATAAACATTACAACTGGACCACTACTCCCAAACAGTTTTATTTCCTTACAAAAACTTAAGGAAATATCTCCCAATACCGGTACTTAAAGCATTACAAACCTCTCACTGTTTGATTCCAACAACTAAAATAATAAACTTTAAGAAATAATATTTGAAAATAATAACTTAATTTCCAGAAATAGAAACTTGCACTACTTTCAGGAATGGTGGCTGTCTGAGATGATGAAAACAGTGCTCTATAGATTTAATCCTTTGAAAGTTTGCACCTAGATCTAGATCTAGATTGTTGAAGTTATCAATATTTAAACATTAAAATTAAGTTGCTGTTTTGGCACACTTTATAAAAATGAAGCAGGAGAGAAAATATAATAATTTATTTACTATTCTTGGAATTGGTTCACTTACACAAAAAGACAAGCACATTTTCCTGCCCCTTATATTTTTTGCACAATCTCACCCTTGAATGAGTTAAAAACAAATTATTTCCTGTCATAAACTGATACAGTTTTCCCATATATGGATTTTGCATTTTGATCTAGATATTCATAATTTTCATTTTGCTTAATTTAGCCAAATCAGTTTCAAAGAAAGCAGTTTCCTGTAGCAATCCTGGGAAAGTTTATCAGCATATTCTCTTTAAACCTTTGACTACTGTAACATATGTAGATATAAAAGCCACATAGTATCATTCATAGAACTTTTCAAATGAAAACAAAATGAAAAATGCACGTTTCCTGCACTTCTCCAAAAACTAGATCTAGATCTAGATCTAACAAACTTACACAAATTGACAAAGAAGTTATTCCTGTTCAATTTTGTAAAAGTTATCTCACAGCTCTAATAAATGCACAAACATGTTGGCTCTAAAACTAAATATAAGCTTCAAAAGATTAGGAGAACTATTCTAGCTTTATTGTCAACACTTCTTAAAAAAGCCATGACTTTTCTTTAAATCTGAACCTTTTCATAACTTTTCCGAATAAATATGGTTTGACATGAAAACAACTCTGTCAAATCGTGTTAAGTGAGAGAAGATCCTAATATTTGTGAGAACAATACGAAAAACCAAAAATTTATATTAATACTTTCCAAGTTACAAAGGAAACGACTATGCAGAACTTGATGGATGCCTTTTCTTGAGATGAAGTATCTGGATCTACATTTTCCAAGTAACTTACACAAAAATGACGAGTGAGACGCCATGACAGTATAGTCAATTCCTTGACACTTTAGTAAGTTATCCAAAAACAAGTTAATGTTATGAAAAGAGAAAAGAAGTCATAGCGAAATAAAAAATTATTGTTAAACAGAACTCACCTGTGAAGATAGATTTGAGAGACTTTGAATGCGTTGTTAAGCAGGGTAGATCTACCGGTCAGACTAACTCTCAAGAGCCGCTCATAGTTTGACGCGAAAAATGCGAAAGGTCATCGTGTCTATCGAGATCTTTTTTCGAAAGTAATATCCGACAAGGCGAACGGATGTTCAAAACAACTTTTCTCTTTTTTATATAACTTTGAAATCTTAAAAATTAAGAAATATCCAGAGAATTTATAATTTAAAAAATGAGGTTGTTAATATTTTGTCCACTTTGTTTTTTTCGCTTAACTTTCGTCACGGTTTTTGACACGAAAATGCACTTTGGCGATAATTAGACTAGACTCAACCCCCGACCACTTATTTTTGGGGGCTTTAAGATTATTTTTCAACCCAACTGAATTCCTTGCCATGGTTTAAAAAAAAAAAACAGCTAGTTTCTTAGACATGTATTAGATTTTGGTAGATTCAAACACCTAGGTGTATTTGACGGGAAAATCTTATGTTAAGTTAGGAATTTTTAAAACACCCGTAAGACATAATCATCGATTTTTTTCAGTAAAAAAGCATTGGAACCCATGGCTACACTCCTTCCAATGTCTCAGGAGAGAAAAGTAACCTTTGAAGCCTTCTTAAAATGATTTTGGAGCGCAGTTTCCTGAAAGGTTTATTTCATGATAGATTTTCATGGTCGATTTTAGTATCGATTTCATAGTTTGGAAGTCTGTAAAATAAAAACCAATTGATCAATCAAAATAAATTTTGCATGTCTGTTGATTATTTACATTTTAATAAATGTGCCAAATTATAGATAGAACCGTAGTTTAGACATAATGTTATGGCTCAAGTACTGCAGTGACGTATACAGATATGCCTTATTTGGCAATGGGTCATATACAAATTAGAAAGTTTTTACTATGTATAAATCTGACATGCTTTTAGTTATCACATGGCCTTTTGCTTCCCTCTTACTTGCCCCAAACCGCAATCCCACCCTCAATATAGAGTCCTGACAAGAACTTGGCATGACCATTGCCCCCCACACTTCATCAAATGATGTGTATTGCAGCTAGTGGTGGTGTTTGATAATAAAGTAATATGAATGGCCAATTTTTTTTACTAGCATTAGACCAGACCAATCTTGTTACAGGTCAATCTCAGCCTCTTTTTACTGTAAAGCCAAGTCAGATAGGGAGTAGTTTACTCATCTATGTAAACAAAGGCATGAGTTGAAAGCATGATGTTTGTGTAAGCATCAGACCTCTGCCTTTATTGTTGATTTGTTTATATACTGTCACCATGTGTTTGAACGGCAGGAAAGCAAAGTCTGATGTTCAGATAGTTGAACAAGTTGATGTCTCCTAAGTTGTTTGAGACATTGAATAAGCAAGCACCTGACAAGCATCGAGAGCGGACCAAGCTGTTTGGTTTGATTTCCTACTTTTTCCTCTGTAGACTGTCTTACTGTATTATCCCTTTTCATTCTCATTACTTAGCCATAATGGAACTGCCCATATTTATTTGTATCGGTATAGTTACATAGTTGCTTTTAACAAAAGGGCTACGCACTGCGCCTGTCTCTTGAGGCTTTAGCTTAGGTGAAAAACCGTACCAGACTCAAACTTTTCCTTGCTCTGAATGAGTTATAATCTTTTTTCTGCTTAGAGTTCATCTGAGCCCCCACCTCTCTCACACACATTAAATTAATTAAATATGGATTTTACTTTCATTGCAAATCAAAGGAATTGCTAATAAAATAAACTGAAATTATCATATCCAATCAATCACTTTTTGAAAACTTATTTTTTTCCAAATCTATGTCTATACTTATATCTCCAAACTCGTCCTTTCCTATAGAACTATGAAACATACATTTAAAAAAAAGGTGTCGAAGTTGCAAAAATAAATGTTACTAATATTTTGTTTTGGCAACAAAAGTCTATCTAGAGGCTTTGTTGTACACTGAAATAGGCACAGTACAAACACAGGTAATATAATCTGTTCTGCCACATGCCCAGTCCATAAGCTAACTGGCAGAAGTACAGTTTCCATCCTACTGTGAATAACAGCTTAAGTCTAGTA
The DNA here is from genome assembly GCA_033675545.1 of Elysia crispata. Taxonomy (NCBI): domain Eukaryota; kingdom Metazoa; phylum Mollusca; class Gastropoda; family Plakobranchidae; genus Elysia; species Elysia crispata. The sequence continues at coordinate 618,413 of JAWDGP010003406.1, forward strand.
GAGCTAAGTGTGGATGAAAAATTGTGTCATAATAAAATGGCCCTCCTCAGTTTGGCATTCGCAAAGTAGGCAAACTTAGACATCCCTTAATTTGCAGCGTTTGCTCTCATAAATTTATTTACAGATCCAGTTTATCTTCAGATGAAAGCAAAATTATTCTGATAGTTAATTATTTATTCTTATCTATCATTTCCCATTTTTTTTTTTTACAAAACTTGTAGGCCTTCCGAAATAAAAATCTAATCGTCAATTAAACCTTCCAAAAATTGATTCACCTAGATTTATAAATTTAACAAAATAAGTATAAAGGGAAAACATGCATCCCAGATCTAGATCTAGATTAAATAAAGAAACTTCTATAATTCTACTTGATCCATGCAAGATGGACCAACTCAGGGGTAAAGTAAATACTTCCGTATGTCCAGTTTCTACAAGCTTGTAGATGTAGATTTCTAGATCTAGTATTGAGCTTTGGGCCCATATCTGAAAGCACTTGTGTCCAGATAATACCTAGATCTAGATCTAGATCTATTATTCAGTCGCCTAAATCTATCGTGAGAAATGGATCAAACCTTGATCTATTCTAGAATCTAGAATCTAGACTAATCTAGATCTAGCTAGATCTTATCTAGTTAGATGCTAGACTAGATCTAAAGGTCTACGATATTATCAATCATTTGAAAGCATTTTTAAATCGTTTTGAAATCTAATATATCTCCATGTCTACAACTTACTGAGAATGTCAAAATGTGTACTATACTGTTCAGTTTAGATCTTGATCTAGATTAGATTAGATTAAATTATTCCCAGAGAAAATATAGTCTATCTCATCAGGGAAGGGTGAACGCCATAATTGTGTATGACTGTATGTCTTTTCTTGGAAAAAAATACGGAAGTGATATTTATAGGATAGGACGCCTCTAGGCTAGAGGCGTGTCGTGACTTTAGCTTTCTGGCCATCTCTCATAGCGCGCTGTTACGGCATTAAAGACGGCTACGTATTCACATTAAGAATGTTCCTTTTTTTCCTCTACCTCTTGACATCAATCTTTCCTCTTTTTTTGGGGATCCACGATGTTCAACTAATATGGATCCACGATGTTCAACTAATATCTACACCTCAAATGCTGACACTTTCTTTTCTACCGTTTATTGTAAGGGTCAAAGCCTCAAACTCATAAAGGAGTTATTGTTTAAGTCAAACGTATCTTTGTTGTCATCGATAGGCCATGGCATTTTGATAATTATTTTGGATATAATTATTCTGGAAAGATCTTAAGGCAATGCCAATTTTTCTTCTTTACTCCTTCGTTAGCTCTACCTTCTTCTCTCAAAAGGGCACCCAAAAATACGAATGAATTCACTTGTGCAACAAAGCCTCTATCTAAGAATTTATTTATTTGGGGCGCTGTTTTGTTTTGTTTTTTGTTTTTTGTTTTTTTGTTTTGTTTTTGGTTTGTTTGTTTTTGTTGTTGTTGTTGTTGTTTAAATATTTTTTTTTGAAAGAAACTATTTTTCTTCTTGATGTTTGTAAAAATTCTATATTTCTTTCTTTTTTTTTTCTTTGACTTTGTCAGTAATGTTTTGGAGTTCTGTTTCACATTCTGCAACCAGTACAATAACTATGGTTAGCATTCCTGAGCTTGTTGGTGTTATGACCGCCTACTTTTGCTTTAAAATTGGGCAATGATGAATTTTCCCAAACATTGTCTCTGTGTACAGTTTGAAAAGTATTGGGGATAAGACACAGCCTTGCCTAACACCTCTTTTGATTGTTAATGGTTCCAATATATTGTCCGCTATTTTTATTTTCGTAACCTGTTGCCACTATAAATTATCTTACCTTCTTCAATTACGAATATCTTTTTGAAGTAGTCGTCAGACCCTCTGTTGCTTTTCTTAGCTGGCGTTCTTGGCCTTGGAATGATCACATGACATAGTCCTGTTGTGGCTCGAGCTAGCTCTAGATCAGAATCTGATGGAATTTTTAGAGCCAGGAGAAAGCGCTCGGAGTCGATGTTGATGACTGAGAGGTTTCAGGAATATCCTCCTGAGATTTGGGTGACGCCTCTGCAGATTGACTGTGTCCAGGTAACGCCACCAGTGATTGGACTTGGCCAGACGAGCTTCTGTTTTTTTTTTTTTTTTATATCGACATCAACATACATAAACAAATGAAAAACATTTCAGAAGATATTTTCATTCATGTATTGGGTGTTTTCAATCCAACAAGTGAAAATTTTCTTGAGGACCTAACATCAATTGGTTGAAATTTTGCTGGACGGCAGCTGTCGGCCATTTGCTGTATTCAACAGAAAGTTATCTCGAAGAGACCTCGATTTGTTTCATAGCACTGCTTCTGTAAAAATGGCAATACACTTTGATTGTCACTAAAACCTCATCGTCATTAATATTTTCCCAGTTTTTTTACCTAGTCATACCGATATTTTTCCTTCATATTAAACTAAGACATAAAGGGGGCGTAGGTGCAATATGAACATTTTGTGGACAGGGAAATGCCTTACTTTTATTTTGGCACCAGGTCTATTTTAAGCAGAAGAAAACAAAGTTCATTCACGTATCTGGTTAATCTCCTTTACACTAGAATCTGCAAAATCATCAGGGCACCACCTTATACCTGTAGAGGGTTGAATGAGCATTTTATTTACTGTATTTTTTTTAAATAGATTTACAAACCGATTCTTTAAATTATCTGCCCTTGATTAAAAAAAACATAAACACACGATTATTTTAAGACTACAGTCATAATTATCTAATAACATAGCATGTTTTTTGTTTTTTTTTTCACATCGGAAAACCTGGACAACTTTATTCTATTTGATTGAGATCTTATTCTCTTGAGCTAAAGGGCCTAGGGGCAGTGTTTATTGTTCTCTATATTAACATCAACATACATAAACAGATGAAAAACCTTTCAGAAGATGTTTTCATGCATGTATTGGGTGTTATTAACCCAACAAGTTATCAGACGCCAAAAGGCGGAGTAGCCCTTGTTTACTGTGTGTTCTAAAACGATTTTTGATTTTCAAAGAATTTATAAATTTCCAGGAAGACTCCTTGAGTCTTGTAAACCCGACCCATCTCTTAGCTCAGGTTCCTGTTTGTAGGACCAAAACATTTTGTTCATCACATAATCATGGTTCATCTTTCCTCGGCGTCCAATCCTCTTCCACTTCTGCAATCAAGTTTTTCTTGATACGCCTGAACTTTTATTATTATTATTATTATTATTATTATTATTATTATTATTATTATTATTATTATTATTATTATTATTATTATTATTATTATTATTATTATTATTATTATTATTATTATTATTATTATTATTATTATTATTATTATTATTATTATTATTATTATTATTATTATTATTATTATTATTATTATTATTTACGTCTGCCTTTATCTTTTATCGATGGTATTTTTTCTCTGATGGCTTTCATGCTACATGTATATGTTGAAAAAGTGGGTGCTTTTGTGCTCATTCAAAGACCGAACTGTACCGTCAAGTTAGAGGAATGAGAGAGAAAGGTGGTGCGAGCACTGAAAACATACAGGTGTTGGTTTCCTCTGCTGGCATTGTTATTCTTTATTCTTCTTTTCTTTTCGTTCTCCCTCCTCTTATTTCCCTAAACCTCTTGTTTATCATTTCGTTCTCACTACTCTCTCTCTCTCTCTCTCTCTCTCTCTCTCTCTCTCTCTCTCTCTCTCTCTCTCTCTCTCTCTCTCTCTCTCTCTCTCTTTCTTTCATTTTTGTGGCGCTAGGAGGGAAAGGGTTGTGGGCGATGTAAGGATTGTAAAATTAATGGTTTGTGCGTAGCCTTTTTATCCTGTCAACTCTGTGAGTAGTTTGTGCACAAATGGCTGGTACTGAACTTTTGAATTTCCATCATGAACCAAATGTTAAAAATCCTGATTTTCGTTAAATTGGACGGTTAAAAAAAAAAACTTTATTGCTGCCAGCAATAATGTTAAATACGGACTGACAAAGTGACATCGAGGTCTGTTGGTCTTGGAAAAGTTCGTGACATTTATATCTACAGTTTCGAAATTCTCATATCGGAGTGTTTCTGAATCAATATTTCTGCCTGAGTCTGGATTATAATGTTTTCAAAGGGTCACTCGATACTGTTGGAAAAAATGCTACTCCAAATTTAAAAAAAAAGATTAAAAAAAAAATAAAATGATGATGAGTGTCTATCATACATTCATAATTATTTTTTTTTCTTTGTGTACTGATAATTTGCCTTTAAACGCTTTTATTTTTTTTTTAATTTGTTTGATCAATTATCTGAAATGATTACGCATATTCACGTAACGGTACAAGGAAATTTTCATTCATTTGTTAAAAAACGAAGAATGTGTAAGATATGATGTACATGTATGTTGTTCAACACAGTGTTTAATCTTAAACATTTTGTTTCTGAAATCGACTTAGTCTCGTGTTGGGAATTGAGCTTTTATTTACATGTTACAAACAGTAAACAAGGGCGTTTTGCGGCGAGCATAATGCATTTTAGATTAGTGAATCTATCACGTTTTTATACAATGTACAAATACACCTATATGTACCTAGATTCTTCATAATTAAGAAAGTTGACCTTTACCCGAACGCTAATGGACCTTGTAGATTCTTGGCTATAAAATATGAGACAGTAATACAGCTGTATCGGATTAAAATGCTTGATGGTAGAATACTCTAACTTGTCTACGCGTTTGCTTGGGGACTAAGCATGCATGGGTTCGAATATTCATATTAGCTTGGTTTTTCTTTGATGAATAGGTAAAAAAGATTGCTCTTTCATCTCAAAGACTTGTCCTATTTCAGCTTCCAAAACAGCAGAGTATCTCCGAGAGAATTTAAGTCTGAGTGTAGCCTAAGCAGAGCCTATCCAAATCTGCTTTTAGGCGTGGGCTTTTTTTTTTTTAAATAAAATGATTTTTTTATTTAAATGTAAAACTCCATGTTCTTAAACTGATCGCTTTCATTCTTTAATACATTTGGTTCATACAAAATAAAATTGGATCAAGTTGTTTTCCAATGAAACGGAGGCATGGCAGTATGATTTACTTACATTTATTTAGGAAATAAAGTGAAACATCTAAATGTACATGTTTTTCTATCTTAAGTAACAATAAAATAGATGCGACAAATTCAACCCTCAGAATCTTTCTCAGCATAAGTAAAGACAGAAAAGAACAACTTGATTTCATAAGAATTGAATAAAGTCTTTGGGCAAGTCGTGCTAGAACTAGATCAGTTATGGTTCTAGATCATGGTCAGAATCATAGCGTACAAAAACACCTAGCTAGGTTTTGTTTCAGCTTTATTTTATTCCTTGCGGTTTCTCTTCCTCTCTCTTTCTATCTTTGTGCTCATTCTCTCTCTCTTTTTCTCTCTGTCCTTGCCTTTTCCTCGTGCCTCGGTCTTCGAACAGTTCTTTATACTCTGCTCCTTTCTAGTTTTTTCACCCTCCTCCTCCTCCCCCTCATCATCATCATCATCATCTTATCTTTCTCTTTTTCTTTTGCTTTCTCTCTCTCTCTCTCTCTCTCTCTCTCTCTCTCTCTCTCTCTCTCTCTCTCTCTCTCTCTCTTTCTCTCTCTCTGTGTCTCTCTCTCACACCCATATACAATCTCTCTCTCTCTCTCTCTCTCTCTCTCTCTCTCTCTCTCTCTCTCTCTCTCTCTCTCTCTCTCTCTTTCTCTCTCTTCTCATCCATTAATTATCACGATATCTCTTTTTGACTGATTATCTTAAGTTCTCTGTGTATGTAATAGTCGTATTTCTATTTCTCTGTTTCTCTCATATGTTTAACATTTCAATCCCTGATTAGAGCAAAATATTTCTCAAAGAAATGTTTTAGTGGATTATCACAAGTTCATTTGCCTTCAGATCTCCGTGCTTTTCTGTTTGTCATACTGATCGCCTGTTCACTCTATTGTTTATTGGTCTTTGTTATTTCCCTACATAAATTTCACTCGCTTCCTTCCTCAGCCATTCTTCTTCCCTCCCTCTCAGTCTTTGTCTGCCCCTCTTCTCTCTCTCTCTCTCTCTCTCTCTATATATATATATATATATATATATTTATATATATATATATATATATATATATATATATATATATATATATTTATCTCGGCCCCTCCCTTTTCTCACTTTCTAAAGCAATTGTTATCATTCTTACTATCTCTCTCCTACCATCCTTTGCTTACATTCTTTCTCATGATTCCTCTGTCTCATCACACCCACATATATTCACCATTCAACACAACTACTTTTTTCTTCATACACTCATTCTCCTATTTATCCCAGCAATCCACATATAGGCTACAAACCTACATAAGAAGTGTATATATTTACAGTTCTGGAAAAACATATTGCTCGTACATATATACTGGAGTAATCCATTTCGTTGAGTGACAAGGAATTCTAACATAAACCTCACACAGGACTTAAGAAACAATGTTCATATGTTTTGTGCACATTTACAAGCCCCCGTCAAGCAGGATAAGATAGAAAAAAAAGAAAACTCTTTTTCCCCTACATTGGCGCCACTGCTTTATCCCACTGTTTCAAGCATTTCTATTTTCTAGGTCCTCCACATGTCCGTTTTGAACCCATCCTAGGAACCTTTGTGGCCTCGCAGCTAATTATTTAGCCCTTAAACTTGTGAAAATTTATTGGCAAGGTTGGCAGCCATGTGGTTGTCGTTGGGAAAACATGTAGACATGTCAAGCCAGTTCAATTCTGTCTTGTTTGTGGGTGGTGAGAGCCTTATTTGTTGTGGATAATCTAAATTAATCAGTGACACAAATCATTGTTGTGTAGTTTTTAAAGTACAAACATACAAATCGAGTTCAATGTTTTGAAAACCCATAGCAAAATGATATTGCAAGTCTTTGGCAGAAATTTTAAGAATTCTGCTATAGTTGTATATGTATATTTTTTAACATCTCGAAGTTTCAGAATCTGATATGGTGGAGAGCTCTTCTCTAGCAACAACGTATCAGTGCAGACTGCTAAAATAAATGTCTGTTATGGTGGTTTATGTACATCAAAACAATCTAAACATGATCTCTTAAATAAACAAGTATGTACCACCATCATTCTGATGTACACAGAGATGGGAACCACTTTGTTTCTGGTATACAGTAGTACTACCCTCGTACTACAACAGACATGGTAGATCAGTGACTGTGTTTCAATATCTTCCCCAATGACAGAATTTTAATTTTAAATTACTTCATCGGAGGAAATTTTACACATTTCCTAAAATGAAAAAACTGCTCCAGGAGGACATAAAGAGAAGAACGACGAAAGGTCCTTTAATGTTGACCAGTAGCAGATTCCTTCACAAAACCAATCTGGAGAGTACGAAAAACAAGTTGCAAGTAACATTTTAAATGATCAAAACTACCACTAACACAAATAAATACAAGTTTTGACTTTGTATGTGTGTAGCCACACATAGAGTCTCTATGCTCTCTTTTCCTTGGCAGATGTGTCATTAAAAAGTTGTGCCCCAAAGTGTTTACGTCCAAGTCAGTAGCTATTGCCCTTTCTGCAGTACAATAGTCCAATAACCATCTCCTTTAGAGGCTGGTCACGCTATCTTTGCCACGATGTCTCTCTCAGTTTCTTCTTTCATTCTCTCTGATCTCTCTCCCTCTCTCCCCGCGTTATTTCTCTCTCTGGAGGGTGGATCCTGTACCGGACCCGTGCGGGAATCCCCGCTCTCAATGGGCTGGACGGTGTGGCTTCAGGGCCAGCATCAGACATGGTTGTCTCGGAAAAGACGGGCCCTAGTGAAACTTCCTGGTAAAGGAGAATATGAAAGACCGACGTTTCATTATTTCGTAAATGTAATGGCTTTATAAAACAGTATTCTCTTTTTATACTACTTTTATGAGTCAATGTTTGTTTGCTACATTTCATTTTTAACCATCAACATTTTTTTGCGTCTTCTTTTTTTCTAAATACAAGCAGCTCTTATTCACAAGGAACTTGTGAAACTTTAACTTGAATTTAAGAAGTCTTTAAACCTTCCGGGCAAGGTCTACAAACCTTTAAGCCAAAATATTTAAAAAAAACAGCATAATAAAGAAGAAAAAAGCATCTGAAACTGCAACCACGAATTAAAACTCATTGGGGATGTCTTGTTTGATCAAGGGATTGGACATGTATTCGTCTGCTAACTGTATGTGAGAAATCCAATAAACAAAGATAACGTGAATTTAACATAAGTTGGAGACTTATATGTGTATATATATATATATATATATATACAATACCAGATTTCACGATAATATCATAACAAGTGTTTTATCTAGCTCCGTTTAGTGTCCAAAATATTAAAAAAGAGATTCAGCCGTCTTGAGTAGACAGGAAAATTAAGCCATAAACGGATATTTTTGGATTAATCTGAATGTCTCTTAAACCTAGAGGATTGGTTACTGACCTATTACTTTTATCAACCTGTCAAGGTTGTGAATGTTTGCAGACTAAATTAATAATCCTTTCATTAGTTTTTGGTCCATCCATTTAATCTAAGATTGTTGTGGATTAGCTAAGAAATAGAAAGAGGAAAAAGTGCATTTTATTGCTATACTCCTCGTGACGATGAGAAAGAAGGAGAAGGATAAATGAGAATTATCCAACAAGCGTTAGCTATGTTAGCGATTAAAGAAACCAGTGATCACCTCTGGGTCTGACACTTTTGTCCTCGGCTTTTCCATTTCATCTGTGGATTAAATTAAATTTTACTTAGGTCCAATCATATTGAAGGATAGGTATTTGTGTATCTTAACATCCATAATAATATGATGTCTATGACTATGTTTTAGTAAAGTAGCTATAGATATATTTCAATTAGACCTACCTAGTAGTAGTACATGCTTATATATGTGTGCATGTGTGTGTACATATCTGCGCATCTTAAATGATTGTGGTTATTAGGTCCTTGTTATAACAATCATTTGTTGTGCGGTAAGTTAAAAAGTGGAAAGCTTTTTTATTTATCTATGCATTAATCGATCAGGATTACTCAGCCAAGAGCCTTCA
>JAWDGP010003406.1:632500-633797 GCA_033675545.1 Elysia crispata
TTGCTGCCTTTCAATTTCATGGAATCAAGTTGTTAGGCATGCTTTTAAATTTGACTAGTATTTTTCAATTTGTCCTTTTTTTCTTCTCTTAAGATAACATATAAGATATTTAAATGTCAGTAACAACGGTTGAGCGTACTCTCAATTTTTTTAAACAATGCTCGATAACTATTTCCTTAACTTTAATTTTTGTTTTAATTTTTTTCTTAACTCATTGAAAAGCGCCATCAACTCGCCATTTCTCCGTGCAGTTTTCTCCTTCATTGACTATTACCTGGACACTTGACGACCATGCACGACTGAATGTCCTTGTCCGAGCCAGGACAGTCCATCCCGCCGCCCCACGGTTCCGGCGAGTCACACTTCCGGGTCCTCACGGCCTGACCTTGACCGCAAGACTTGCTGCAGGCGGATGGCTCGGACCATGCTCCCCAGTCGCCGTGCACTGCAGGTACCCAGTTAGTTGCAAACAAAGGAAAAATTAACTTGAACAGGCAAACCCGACGCTAAAACAATCAAAAGCCAAATATAACAAGAAGTTAGAATGTCTCTAACCTGCCAACTAGTATTTTTACCCAACCGGGTCAATCAAAGGGAAAAAAAGGCACACGGGATAGAGTTTGAAAAAAAAACCAGTCCTAATTTAGTGGCTGAAGCTAAGTTGGAAGAAAAGTATTTCTCTCAACTGGTATAACTGTTTTGATGGTTCATCAATCAACATTTTTGATAGTGGCTTTTGCCTACCACCACTATGAATAATTATAATCTTCGCCATTGCTACTAGGGAGTTTGGGTTGACGAGGCCCGTAGTTAAAAACAAAAACCTTAGAGAGAAAATCCTCGCCGGCGTCTAAATATAGCTCAATTCTACACTATCGGAGCCAATGAGCGACTGTTGTTGTTTTTTGTTTTGTTTTGTTTTTTTTTTTTTTCATGGGAGCGGGTGGGAAAATCTTCCCTCCTAAGGCGTGGTTATGTTATATGGTATCATCGCGTTGATCGCAAAGCATATACTAATACACATAATCTATTCTAACAGCACCATGGGCGCTACTTTTATGAATTAAGTAATGTCTCCATCACAATTTTCGGTACCAGCAAGGTCAGAACAAACGCAAAATAAAAAACAACATCTATTATAACTTCTAACATCGCAAATAGCACCAACAAATGTAAAGCCACTTCATCTGCCATCTCTATAATCATAGAAGTGTCAACTTAATTCCAAATCGTCCACATCTTCACCACTGCCATCACTACAACCACGTTTAATTGGATAATCAGAGTGAAGTCATCT